>PVKP010005424.1:0-89679 GCA_004027715.1 Plecturocebus donacophilus
GTAAGCTGAGATCGCGCCATTGCACTCTAGCCTGGGCAACAAGAGTGAAACTCTGTCTCAAAAAAAAATAATATTAATAAAATTAAAATTAAAAAATAAGGAAGAGAGGGAGGGAGAGAAGCAGGGAGGGAGGGAAACTGAGGCTTACTGGGGTGAAGCCTGAGGTTTCAGATCTGGCCAGTCTGGTCCCAGAGCCCTTCCTGCTATTAATAACTGCATTGTACTTCCTCAGTGCTCAAGTTTCTTCTGTCTTAATATCTGTTCTTGTCTTTATTCTGGAATTCTTGTTGCTTTGATATTTTTCTTTTAATAGCTGTTATATAAAAATCTAATTTATAAGGCAAACATTTATAAATGAAGTCTGTAGGCATTAGACTTATATTTCTTAAAAGTGTTAATATCTGCAAAGTTCTTTTTTTTTTTTAAGAGAGAGAGAGTCTCGCTCTGTCACCCAGGTTGGAGTGCAATGGTACACGATCTCTGCTCACTGCAACCTTCGCCTCCCGGGTTCAAGTGATTCTCCGCCTTAGCCTCCTGAGTAGCTGAGATTACAGGCACCTGTCACCACACCCAGCTAATTTTTTGTATTTTTAGTAGAGATAGAGTTTCACCATGTTGGCCAGGCTGATCTTGAACTCCTGACCTCGTGATTCTCTCGCCTTGGCCTCCCAAAGTGCTAGGATTACAGGCGTGAGCCACTGCATCCGGCTGCAAAGTTCTGTTTATTAGTATATCTAACCTTTCACCCCTACACAATTCAGTCAGTGCTGAGTGGTGGCCAGGCCTTGGTTGGGCAACTGTGGTCAAACTTGCCTTGAGGTGGTGCCGCTGCACAGGTGGTCGTGGCTCAGTGCCTTCAAGAAGCTCCATTTTATAGGTGTTTTGTGAATGTAAAATCTAGAATTACTCCCAAGTGTCTCTCTTGTATCTGTGATTCATCTGATAGTCTGTTTTCTAGGTCAACATCCCATATTTTATAAATACATTTTTGTTCAACCACATGGTCTCTTTAAGATAAAACTTCGAGTTATTTATTGTGATTTTTGTATCTTCTGTTCTTCAGAAGCACTAGAATGAATTTTTGGTAATCTAGTATGCTAAAAATTTAAAATGCTCATTTCCTTTATTTGTTTTTAATTGAGATGGAATCTTGCTTTGTTGCCCAGGCTGGACTGCAGTGGTTCAATCTCGGCTCATTGCAACCTCGCTCTATCAGAGTCAAGCAGTTTTCCTGCCTCAGCCTCCTGACTAGCCGGGATTACAGGCATGTAATTCTGTAATCCAGGTGGCACCACACCTGGCTGATTTTTGTATTTTTAGTAGAGATGGAGTTTTACCGTGTTGACCAGGCTGGTCTCGAACTCCTGAACTTAAGTGATCCACTTGTCTTGGCCTCCCAGGGTACTGGGATTATAGGCATGAGCCACTATGCCTGGCCTCAGTTCCTTTAATATGTTTATTTTTTACTCTTTTTTTTCTTTTTTTGATCGATTGACATAAAATAGTAAACCCTCACAATTATAGTAGTTGTTACTCTAAATAATTACTTATCATAATTGGTAAAATGATTCTTTAGGCAAAGCACTTAAAATTTTCTTGCCTATTTTAGATGTTATTAATTACACATAACTTTTTTGATTTTTTTTTAATTCCTTCTTTTGTTTAATGCTGGAATGATTTTACACATACCTTTTAAAAATCTTTAATATAGGCCAGGTGTGGTGGCTCACAACCTATAATCTCAGTTCTTTGGAAGGTCGAGGTGGGCAGATCACCTGAGGTCCGGAGTTCGAGACCAGCCTGGCCAACATGGTGAAACCCTCTACTAAAAGTACAGAAATTAGCTGGGCATGGTGGCAGTTACCTCCTAGTTATTCAGGAGGTTGAGGCAGGAGAATTGCTTGAGCCTGGGAGGCGGAGGTTGCAGTGAGCCGAGATCGCGCCACTGCACTCCAGCCTGGGTGACAAGAGTGAGACTCCGTCTCAAAATAAAAATAAAAATTAAAAATTATTAATACAATTGTTATTAATAGTATATTTTAACTCTTAAATTTAAAACATTCTTATGAAAAATCTGACATATCGAAACTTTTTCTAGATATGTAGAAGAATTACAGCTCAAACTTACAAAGGCTAATGAAAATGCAAGTTTTCTGCAAAAAAGTATTGAGGATGTGACTCTCAGAGCTGAACAGAGCCAGCAAGAAGCAGCTAAAAAGCACGAGGAAGAAAAGAAAGAATTGGAGAAGAAATTGTTGGACCTGGTAAGGAGAGACTCAGTGGGCCTGTTTGCTGGCAAGGAAGGCAAGGGGCAGTACACATATGACTGGATGACTCATTCCCTCACTTGGGGTCTCTGCAGGAAAAGAAGATGGAAACGAGCCACAACCAGTGTCAGGATCTGAAAGCCAGTTATGAGAAAGCCACTTCCGAGACAAAAACCAAGCATGAAGAAATCCTACAGAAGCTCCAGAAGATGCTGCTGGACACAGAGGACAAGCTGAAGGCTGCACAAGAGGAGAACAGTGGCCTGCTGCAGGAGCTGAGAAAGCAAGCTGATAAAGCCAAAGTACGCCACGGGAGAGAATTGCCTTGCGCTGTAGTTTGCCTGAGCTCTTTGAGAAGGCAGGAAGGGTGCTTAGAAAGTAGCAGTCAGTGGGCAAGTTAAGATGGACTCTATAAACATTACTCTTCTGAGCGCATGGCAGAGTGGCACATTACGTTTCCTATGGCTTCAAGTGTTTTGTGCCAGCTGCCATTCCTTCTGAGGGTAGGTGATGGCTGCAGGTCGTTCCTGGAATGGACAGTGCAGCCGTCACCCCCGTGCTGCCTGTTTCCCAGCTGTCACAAAGGTTCTGACGTTGCCTGGGCTCTGCTTGCCTGCTTGTTCCTCTAATCTTGGCCATGCTTGTTGCTGCCTTGCACTAGGTTAGGAGAGACATTGCAATAAAGCAAGAGGCAGAGCTCACATGAAGCAAGCGAGCAAGGAATCAGGACTAGAGAGAGCCTAGTTGGAGGAACAGTGCTCTTCTAGGAAGAGTTAAAGTTGAGAACTTTCAGAGGGGCTTTTATGTGTCCCCAGGAAGGTACCATGAGCTTATTGACAAGGAAGCTGGATTCAAGGGCAGGGAGGAAACATCCTGTTAGTAGATAGAACAGAACTCCCTGTGTTGGATTTTGTTTATTTATTTATTTTTTGGTTTCTTTCTCTAGACTGCTCAGCAGGAATGTTGGATTTTATTTTATGGTTTCAGGATTGTGTCTGTGCCCAATATATATATTTTTCTTTTTTTTTTTTTTTAGAGAATGGAGTCTTGCTATGTTGCCCAGGCTGGTCTTGAACTCCTGGGCTCAAGCATTCCTCCCACTTTGGCATCTTAAAGAGTTGGGATTACAGGTGTGAGCCACCGCACCTGGCCTGCCCAGTACATTTTGTGACTCTGATAACTTCATGAAGTTCAACCTTCCCACTATTTAACCTTTTATTACTCAAAGGAAAGTAAATATTCATTTTTTATTTTTAATGTGTTATAGGAGTTTAGTAGAAATGATAAAAGAGCATACGTAGGACTTGAAACCAATCCCATGAAAAACCTCGTGCTAAGTGGACGTGACATGGTATGTGTGTGCCATGCGTGTCATCTGTGAAACCCCTATTCTCCCTCTTCTACACGCTGATAGTTGAGGATTTCTCTTCTTTCTCTGAAACACCTCCAGTTTTATGTGCCATTTAACACTAGATATAATTCCCAGATCTTTTGTCTTTGTGCTTTATCAGGGAAGACTTCAGGTTTTTTTTTTTTTGTATTCCCTTTAAAATGTTGCAGCCTGAGCAAACCACAGCATTCTAGAGCTGTTTTAAGGTCTCCTCGGTTGGTTGGTTTGTTTTTTGAGACAAGGCCCCACTCTGTCACCCAGGTTGAGTACCATAGGACAGTCACGGCTCACTGCAGCCTCAAGTGATCCCCCTGCCTCAGCTTTCCAAGTAGCGAAGACTAAAGACATGTACCACTATACCTGGCTAATTTTTTATTTTTTGTAGAAACAGAATCTCACTATGTTGCCCAGGCTCGTCTTGAATCACTAGATGGAAGCAATCCATCTGCCTTAGCTTCCCAAGGTGCTGGGATTGCAGGTGTGAGCCACCATTCCTGGCCAGTCTCACTAATTTTGTTGGCTGTTTTGTGCAAGAGTTGTTGGTTGTTTTGTGCAAGAGTTATTGAATTAAAATACCAGAATTGTTTCCCTCCAGAGTTGTCTGGTATCTGATTTCAGTGGCTCTTATCAGTCTCAGACTCTTTGGAAAAATTTAATGAAATCTACAGATATTTTTTCAGGAAAGTTTACATGTGCACTCAACAAGGTTCAAGGTGCCCACAAAGCCTCTTTATTCCCTACTTTTAAGAGCCAGTGGTCTATAACTGTGCTGCTTAATACAGTAGCCACCAGCCATGTGAAGCCATTCAACTTTAAATTTGTAGCCAGGTCTAGTGGCTCACACCTGTAATCCTAGCACTTTGGGAGGCCAGGTGGGCACATTGCCTGAGCTCAGGAGTTTGAGACCATCTTGGGCAACATGGTGAGACCCTGTCTCTACTAAAAATACAAAAAATCAGTCAGGCATGGTGGCACGCACCTGTAGTCCCAGCTACTTGGGAGGTTGAGGCAGGAGAATCCCTAGAGCCTGAGATGGTGCCACTTCACTCTGACCTAGGTGACAGAGCAAGACTCTGTCTCAAAAAATAAATAAATAAAGATAAAAACCTTAATATGGGAATATATGTGGCCTACATTGTGTTCTCTATTTTTTAATATACCTAAAAGAGGATCACTTGAACCTGGGAGGCAGAGATTGCGGTGAGTCAAGATCATGCCACTTCTCTCCAGCCTGGGCTGCAGAGTGAGACTCTGTCTCCAAAAAATAAATAAATAAATTTAAATTTCTTATATTTTAATTACAAATTTAGCTCCTTATGCACTCACCACATTTCAGGTGCTCAGTAGTCACATGGTCACCATTATAGAAGTGCAGATAAGAACATTTATATCAGCCGGGCACAGTGGCTCACAGCTGTAATCCCAGCACTTTGGGGGCCGAGACAGGTGGATCACTTGAGGTCACGGGGGAGACCAGCCTGGCCAACGTGGTGAAACCCTGTCTCTACTAAAACCACAAAAATTAGTTGGGTGTGGTGGCAGGCACCTGTAATCCGGCTACTCGGGAGGTTGAGGCACGAGAAAAGCTTGAACCCGGGAGGTAGATGTTGCAGTGAGCCGAGATCACGCCATTGCACTCCAGCCTGGACAGTAAAGCGAGACACAGTCTCAAAAAAAAAAAATATATATATATATATATATAATTTCAGAAAGTTCCGGACAGCACTAGTATAGACACTGTGGTCAAATTATCTTATAACTCTATAAATTAAAAAAAAAACAAAAAAAACTATTCATTTTAGTTATCAAAGCCTAGAATTTAGACTAGTTTTTAAGTTTATATGTGACATTCAGACTAAATCACTCTCAGCCCTGTGGCTGTCCTTAAGTAAGGTCCTGTGGTGAGTTTGGAAGGCAATAGTTTATTTTTTTTTTTGTTAGGCCCCTTCCTTTTTTCATTAAAATATACTGACTTTTTCCAATGCAAGACACCCGAAAAAAGAGAAAAGAAAAAAAATAAATAAAATATACTGACTTTTTGTACTTCTTTTAATTGTATTTTTAAAAATTCTTCTATGAATCCTTTCTGCATTCAAAATAATTAGATAATTGGAATGGCAGGAAAGAATCTTATGCCCTGATACCAAAATCAAGCTACTGTTTTTATCTTCTAGGTAGCTACTGGGAATAATTTCACAAGTTGTTTCAAAGATAAGCTAGCAGATATGTAAGCACTTTGCAAAGCTACACTTTTGAATTATCTTTTGTGGGCTCTGTTTAGTTTCTTTCCCTTGTTATTCAGATAGTTTCTATAAAATTTATTGTAGAAATTTTAAAGCTTTTATCATTTAAGTTACATTAAGTTATTTGGGCTTGCATTTGTCTGCTTAATTTCATTTTTGTTTCCATTCTTTCCATCTTTTGTTTCTGTAGTCGCTAACTTATTTGTTAACATGAGCCAAAAAAGAAATTGAACTAATGACAGAAGAGCTGAGGGGTCTGAAATCAGAGAAGCAGCTTCTTTTGCAGGAGGGAAATGATTTAAAGTTAGAAAATGGTTCACTTTTATCCAAGCTTGTAGAATTAGAGGCCAAAATAGCTTTACTTCAGGGAGACCAGCAGAAACTGTGGTCAGTGAATGAAACTCTTAATTTAGAGAAGGAGAATTTCTTAGAAGAAAAGCAAGATGCTGAAAAGTTTTATGAGCAAGAACATCTCAGTAAAGAAGCTTTGGCTGTTGAGAGAGAGAAACTGCTTAAAGAAATCAACGTAGCACAGGAAGAACTCTTGAAGATAAACGTGGAAAATGACTCTTTGCAATCTTCTAAGGTGAGCATGCAGGCCCCCATCGAAGAGCTCCAGCTGAGCAAAGATACTTTGATTGCCAAGACTGAGAAGGACCAGGAAGAAAAAGATCACCTGGAGGACCAGATCAAGAAACTTATTACCGAAAACTTCATCTTGGCCAAAGATAAGGATGACATCATTCAGAAGCTTCAAAGTTCTTATGAGGAGCTAGTCAAAGATCAGAAAACTTTGGTACAGGAGATTGAAGATCTCACAGCTGAGAAAAAGTCAGCTTTAGAGAAACTGTCCAATCTCGGTAACACATGCATATCCTTAAAGGTAGAACGAGATAATGTTCTTCAGAACAACAGAGATCTGCAGTTAGAGAAGGACATGCATGCTGCTTCAAGATCAGGAAAAGCTGAATGCCAGCCTCCAGGCTGCCCTCCAGGTCAAGCAGCTGCTCCGCTCAGAAGACAGTGGGCTCTGCTCACAGCTGGATGATGCCCGCAAGGCCCTGAGGAAGGCAGAGCTGGAGACCATGCAACTCCAGGCCACAAACACAAGCCTCACGAAGCTCTTGGAGGAAATCAAGGCCAGCCAGGCAGTCACAGACTCCGAGTGCATCCAGCTTCTGCATGAGAAAGAAACTTTGGCTGCCTCCAAGAGAAGGCTTTTGGCAGAGAAAGAGGAACTTGTAAGTGAAAATAGAATCATCACTGAAAAACTCCACAAATGCGCAGAAGAGGCTACCCATACTGAGATGAGCCTGAATGAGAAGATCACTTCCCTGACTTCTGAGAAGGAGATGGCTTCTCAGAAAATGACTAAACTTAAGAAGCAGCAGGATAGTCTCTTGAAAGAAAAATCTGCACTGGAAACACAAAATGGAGTTTTACTTGCAGAGAGAGAGGATTCCATCAAAGCCATAGGAGACCTCAAAAGGCAATATGATCAAGAGTCTGAAAACAGAAGGATAATTGTGCATGAAAAAATGAAACTCCTTGGTAATATTGATGCTCTGAAGAAGGAGCTTCAAGAGAGAAAAAGGGAAAACCAAGAACTAGTGGCCAGCAAGTGCGACCTGTCTTTGATGCTGAAAGAGGCTCAAAATGCCAAAAAGAATCTAGAGAAAGAACACACTCACATATTGCAAGCAAAGGAGAGTCTGGATGCTGAACTTAACACGTGTTGTTCTGAGAAGACGATTTTGCTGAGAGATGGCTTGACCTTGCAAGAAGAGTGTCAGAAATTAAACGAGGAGATCCAGGAAATGCAGCAATCCTTAATCCTGGAACAGGAAGCCAGAGCAAAGGAGAACGAGTCATCCTTGTATGAAAACAATAAACTTCACGGGAGGATGGTGCTCCTGGAGTAGGAGGTGGGGGAGTTAAGAGTGTGTATTGAGGAGCTGGAGTCCCAGAAGTTTGTGCTACTCCAAGAGAAGACCAAATCGGAGCAAGAAGTGGCAGCGATCCTTGAGGAGAAGGAACTGTTGACTGCAGAAGCAGTTCAACTTGCTGCCCATATAAAGACTCTGAAAAGCGATTTTGCTGCCATGTCCAAATCCAAGGCAGAACTGCAGGAACTGCACAGTTGTGTCACCAAGATTCTGAATGACCTTCAGCTTAAGCATGAGGTTACCCTGGCCGAAAAAGCCCAGGCGATACAAGACAACCAGAACCTCTTGGCTGAGAAAAATGAAATGATGCTGGAAAAGGATGCGCTCCCGAAGGAGAAGGAAACCCTGGCAGAAAGCTCTTTCATCCTTCAGAAAGAGATCAGTCAGTTGGCCAAAACCAACAGCCATGTTTTAGCCAATCTCCTAGAATCTGAAAATGAAAACCGTACTTCGAGGAAAGACAAGAGCAAGCTTACCCTTAAAAGTAGAGAGCTCAAGACTCTTCATTCACTTACGGTAAAGTGAGAGGTCAAGTGTTGAGCACCCAGACTGCTTACTAACACTGTGCACTAACTCAGGTGGCCTAGGTCATCTTTCTTCATTTCTGCTTACGGAAATCCACCTCATTAAGTCAGTTGCTTATATGTCTCAAGCTGTTTGTTACAGTCTGAAAGGGAGATTTTTTTTTTTGAGATGGAGTTTCGCTTTTTTTTCTCAGGCTGGAGTACAATGGCATGATCTCAGCTCACCATAACCTCTGCCTCTGAAAGGGAGATTTTCTTTTTACCAAGTATCTCATTGCAGTAGTCTCTCCCCATTTGAAAAAATTGCAGGCCAGGCGTGGTGGCTCATGCCTGTAATCCAAGCACTTTAGAGGCCAAGGTGGGAGGATCACCAGAGGTTGAGAGTTTAAGACCAGCCTGACCAACATGGTAAAACCCCGTCTTTAAAAAAAAAAAAGAAAAGAAAAAATAATAAAAAGAAAAAATTGCAAACTGTGAATAAAAAGGATTTCTTTTAAAATTTAACAAGAAACTGTGAAAAAGTTAACTGTGGTTTCTTAAAGGCTTAGGAGCAATAGTGAAGGTCGTCCAGGTACAGTGACTCATGCCTGTATTTCAACACTTTAGGAGGCTGAGGCGGACAGATGGCTTCAATCCAGGAGTTTGAGGCTAGCCTGGACAACATAGCAAAACCCGGTCTCTACAAAAAATACAAAAATTAGCTGGGCATGGTGACACATGCCTATAGTCCCAGCTACTCAGGAGGCTGAGGTGGGAGGATTGCTTGAGCTCAGGAGGCAGAAGTTGCAGGGAACCAAGATCACGCCATTGCACTCCAGCCTGGGCAACAAGAGCCAAACTTCGTCTCAAGGGAAAAAAACAAGAAAAGCAGTGGTGAAATTGGCACTTATTGAAATATAGAGTCTTCTGTTTGGCTTTTAACTATTTCATTGTGTCTATCCATTTGGAGTTGGAAGATTCCATTGAAATCTTCATGGCTGATAATTGGATAGGGATAATGGAGAATTTTCATAAATTTTGTTAGACCAATAAATTATAAACAAGTGCCTAAAAGGATTTTTTAATTTTATTTATTTATTTATTTTTAAGACAGAGTCTTTCTCTGTTACCCAGGCCGGAGTATAGTAGTGCGATCTCGGCTCACTGCAACTTCTGCATCCCGGGTTCAGGCGATTCTCCTGCCTCAGCCTCCTGAATAGCTGGGATTACAGGCACTTGCCACCATGCACGGCTAATTTTTGTAATTTTTTTTTTTTTTTTAGTAGAGAGAGGGTTTCATCATGTTGTCCAGGCTGGTCTTGAACTCCTGACTTCATGATCTGCCCGCCTCAGGCTCCCAAAGTGCTTGGATTACAGGCATGAACCACTGCACCTTGCCTGTTTGTTTGTTTGTTTTTTAAAGGTAGAAGTCTTGCTGTGTTGCCTTGGCTGCTCTTGACCTCCTGGGCTCAAGCAATCCCCCTGTCTCAGCACCCTGAATAGCCAGACTATAGGCACATGCCACCGCACCTGGCTATATTTTGATTTATTTTTATGGTTATTTTTATATCTAACTTTTTTTTTTTTGAGATGGAGTCTCGCTCTGTCACCCAGCCTGGAGTACAGTGGTATGATCTCGACTCACTGTAGCCTCCACCTCCTGGGTTCAAGCGATTCTCCTGTTTCAGCCTCCTGAGTAGCTGGTACTATAGGCACATGCCACCACACCTGGCTAATTTTTGTATTTTTCATAGTGATGGGGTTTCACTATGTTGACCAGGCTGGTCTCGAACTCCTGACCTTGTGATCCCCCTGCCTCAGCCTCCCAAAGTGCTGGGAATTACAGACATGAGCCACTGCGCCTGGCCATATCTAACTTTTTATAATTACTTTTTATAGCAGCTAAGAATTGGTCCCCATATGCCTCTTTTTATTTACAGCTGTGTTTTTATTCATTGCCCACAGCTTGCATTAAATGCTTCTCATTAAATACTTCAGCCTTGTGTTAGAAATGCCCAAATAATTTTGATATTTATTTGAAAAATTCTCAACCTAAATTTGAGTGACTTCAAAAGCCCCAGATTTGAAATAGCAAAGACAGTATTTTAAACTTTTAATAGTAAATATGATTTCAAGAAATTCAGCTATATAAGGATGCTGTTCATTGCTACCACTGAGTAGTCTTTAAAGCATAAGTCAGAATGAAGGGAGCATGCTTGCCAGTATAACTTGGAACTTTCATTGGAAGATGTATGTTTAGAGGTTCTGAAAACATGCAAATTGCATAACAATTGATATTGAAAAATGGCAGGAAAGGGTCTGTATATTCTACTTCAGAGTAAAGACCTTTCGTGTCTTGGTCTGCCTGTTTCAGCACTGGATTGGTGACTGATTCACCCTCTCTGTGTGCATCCCTTACCTACACAGGTACTGCGTGCTGCGTGAGCAGCACAGCCCGATCCTTACCTGATAGTGTCAGCAAGGGCTGTCCTCATTTCTCACAGTGTTTCCTTGTATTTAGGCTGCTCAAACAGCAGAAGATGCAATGCAGATAATGGAACAGATGACCAAAGAGAAGACCGAGACTCTGGCCTCCTTGGAGGACACCAAGCAAACAAATGCAAAACTACAGAATGAAGTAATCAGATTTAAATGGCTTTTTGTACAAAGAACAGCTTACCAACTTCGTGGAATGTTTGATCACTAACTCAGGATTGCTTATGTTTTTGAAGTGTGGCCTTACACAGGTTTGAAATGTATGCCAGAGCATGATAATATTAAATAAAATGTATCACTTCATTACTTATTAGGATCAAACTTTACAAATTGAGGAAAAAACCTTAATAGCATGGATTTCTAAGATAACTACTTAGTGATAGCACTACCAAAAGGAGGCACCGATGGCCTGCTCTAGCTTTTATATCCTTTGTCTTACATCACACCCATTGTTTTTTCTCTTCTCTTTTCCAACTTTGAGCCACTAAATTTCGTTCCTCAGCCCTGAGTTTGATGTAGGCCTTTTCTTGGCCCAGCTCAGTACTGATTTCCTTTTGTGCCATCTTGAATGAGTCACTTTTGGAGCTGGGACAAATTTGTGGCATCAAGATATTTTGATTCTGTCCGCAAGTAACATTTCTCCTTCTGTAGCATTTCTCCTCCTCTTTTGATTTTCCTGCTCCCACCCTCCCAGCTTATACCAACTCTTTCTTTGTTTGGAAAGCTGTTATCTAAATCCTAAGACTGATGCACTGAAATGGTTATGTGAAGTTCTGTGGAACTTCAAATGCTTTTTTTGTTTGTTTTTTTGAGATGGAGTCCTGCTCTTGTCACTCAGGCTAGAGTGCAGTGTCACAATCTCGGCTCACTGCAACCTCTGCCTCCCAGGTTCAAGCAATTCTCCTGCCTCAGCCTCCCGAGTAGCTGGGATTACAGGTGCACACCACCATGCCTAGCTAATTTTTATATTCTTAGTAGAGACAGCGTTTCGCCATGTTGGCCAGGCTGGTCTCAAATTCCTGTCCTCATGTTCCATCTGCCTTGGTCTCCCAAAGTGCTGGGATTACAGGTGTGAGCCACTGCGCCTGGCCCAGATGCTTTTAAAAGTAACAGGCAGGTAAGAAATTAAGAAAGGAAAACAAGGGGAAGGCGGTGACCAAACTCAGGGGCCACTGTAAAAACTAGGACTCCTCATTGTGGAGGTTAAGGATCAACTTTTCAAAGGAGGTGAACATTTAGAGGTAATGATAGGGTCAATAATAACACTTCACTTTGAAGGAAGTACATTTATAGAAGGGGCAATCCTAAGAGAAGATGACTTAAGTTAAAAAATATAAAAGCATTTAAAAACATAGCTAGTAATCAAAATTAGAAGCCAAAGTACATGAGAAGATTTTAGGGAATGTGTCTAACCTGTGGACATTGGGGAAACTATGTCCTTCTACCACAGATCCCTTTGTGTCTTTGTTATAGCCAGTATACAGGGTTGGATGAACCATGTTTTCGTACCCATTGTGATATTTTATTTTTCTTGTTTTGTTAATCTGGAATGTTAGAAGGTGTTAAAAGGAAGATGTTGGTTTTAAAATGAGCAAGACACTTTCTGGGACTCCTGACTGGTGGCATGTAGCATGGCAAAAAGAGATAGCTCCCTTTTCTGGCTGTAGGAGACAACTTCCCAAGGCCCAGGAGCCACCTTGAGGAATGGAGGCCCACATGAGCTATCATTCTTGTTGGGGGCTCTACACCTAGAGTTCCAGCCACCTGCCAGAGCCTGTGATCAGTCACATCCCCACTTATCCCAGTGACAACTCTGGCTTTCCACCAAGGGCCAGGCCCACACCTGGCTGCATCCCCATGGGCCACTGTTGCAGCTAAGTGGGTGTGAGTGCTCTTCAGTCCCACGTTACGGCTTTTTCCTCTTCAGTTTCAAGTTCTGATGGGTAACTAAATTTTTTTCCAAATCTACAAATAATTTTGATTCAAATAAATAATTTTTGTAATGAGGACTATGTAAATCTGGTACTAACATTGAAAACTTTCATATCCTGGCTGGGCGCAGTGCCTCACACCTGTAAGCCCAGCACTTTGGGAGGCCAAGGCAGGCGGATCATCTGAGGTTGGGAGTTTGAGACCAGCCTGACCGACATGGAGAAACCCCATCTCTACTAAAAATACAAAAAAAAATTAGCCCAATGTGGTGGTTCATGCTTGTAATCCTAGCTACTCACGGGGCTGAGGCAGGAGAATCGCTTGAACCTGGGAGGTGGAGCTTGTGGTGAGCCGAGATTGCACCATTGCACTCCAGCCTGGGCACAAGAGCAAAACTCCATCTCAAAAAAGAAAAAAAAAAAAATCATATCCTAAATCACTAATCTTTGGGGAAAGAAAAGGGCTGCTTTTCATTACAAAGAATAATTCTTGCTGATGTCATTACTTTGCATTTTATTTGTTTTTTTTTTTAATGAATCATATTTGAATAGGAAGTTCAGTGATAAGTGCTGAGAATTGTACACAAGATGAAAGAAAATTTTACTTTTGTGTACCAATTTAGTTTGACATTTTGGCCAGGTGTACAGGATATGTCAGACTAAATGTAAGGAGGAGGTTTTCAATTTGCAATAGACTTGTCATCTGAGACTCAGGAGACTTTTTTTGCAAATGACTAATTTCATCTATCCTTTCAGTACACATTTTCATGAATAATTTCTTCGTTCATGTCATTGGAAAAGGAAATAATTTCATCAAGTTTTTTTCTCTTGGTCTTTAAGTTGGACACACTTAAAGAAAACAACTTGAAAAATGTAGAAGAGCTGAACAAATCAAAAGAACTCCTGACTGCAGAGAATCAAAAAATGGAAGAATTCAGGAAAGAAATGTAAGTTTATCTCCTTTGAAAAAAATTTTGGAATTTATTTTAAATTGAAAAAGTGAATACAATGCTAATCATTTAAAAAATATTTGAGAAGTATGTAAAGTATGCAAACTCTGTTGCATACCCTGGAGGTAGGTAACATCAGTAACCACTGTTAAGTCAGAACCACATCTAAGTTAAAGGATCAGAATGAAATGTGTACTGCCTGATGAGTTATGTTGGGGATTCAAATGTGACTTTGGGCTGGGTGCGGTGGCATATGCCTGTAATCCCAGCACTGGGAGGTCAAGGTGGGTAGATCACTTGAGCCCAGGAGTTTGAGACCAGCCTGGGCAACATGGTGAAACTCTGTTTCTACAAAAAATACAAAAATTAGTTGGGTATGGTGTTGCAGCCCTACAGTGCCAGTTACTTGGGAGGCTGAGGTGGGAAGATCACTTGAGCCCGGCAGGTTGAGGCTGCAGTGAGCCATTATCATGCCACTGCACTCCAGCCTGGGTGACAGAGTGAGATCCTGTCTCAGAAAAAAGAAAAGAAAAGAAGTGACTTGAAAGCCTTATGAAAGTACAAGCAGAATCAGAATAGCCAGTGTTAACATTTGGTCTTGAACTCCCGACCTCAACTGATCCTCCCGCCTCGCCCTCGCAGAGTGCTGGGATTACAGGCTTGAGCCACCACACCTACCCAGCCAATCTTAACATTTGGAAATGTCAGACCCTTTATTAGCAAGTCCCTCAAAATTCTTTTTATAGGAAAAACAAACAGCATGTCACTTTCTACATTTTCAGTATTTCAATTTTAAGAGTAATCAAATCATCTGGCATGGAAATGAAATGACTAGCATTTTTGGAAGACTTTAAAATTAAGGTTTACACATCAATTTGTTATGTGGTTTCAGGCAGACAGACTGTTCATACTTCCTTTGTTGACGCTAACCCAGTTCTTGTCTTTCAAGTTTGGCTAGTGTAGTTATTAGAGATCGGTATTTATCTGACATTTTAAAGGATGGTTACAGTGTAGTTTTCATTTGGTCTCTGTTAACTATACTGCATCAACCATATCAACCTAAAATCCTAAAGCTAATTAACCTGGTGAACATTTGAGTATGTCTGTGTCTTTCATGGTAGATACAGTTAAGGTAGGAAGGATACAAAAGATGAGTATATACAGTCCCTGCCCTTCGAGGATTTGTTTCTTTTATCTCCAATCCTAATACATAGATGAGATTCAAACAAAAACAAAAGCATCAGTTCCAAAGTCACCATCCTCAGTACTATTTGTTGACTGACCTTGGATTAAACTAGCACATGTGTGGTTCTTCTGAGAGTTTTACATTTTCCTAGGAAGAATTTTGTCTAAGCTGCTCCTGTGAGCTGCTTTTTGATCGATCTGAGCTGCTCCTGTGCACAGCTCATATCAGTGGTTTTCTTTCTCAGTCCTAGTTTTAATGGTTGATCTCTAGATTATGTGATTATGTTTAAACAGTCCTAACAATTTCATTTACGCAGATTTATAAATTTACAATTGTGATTATGGTCATTAGGGAAGGCTTCAATTTCCTTGGCCTGCCAACATCAAATGACATGAATAGAAGATGGGTCACCAAGACAAGAAAAACAAAGTCATTTGTTGTAATGTGACAGTTTAGTTGTATTCATTCTGGAAATGGGTGCAGGTACAGTTTAGGATTTCTTTTTCTGGTGACACAAGTCATTTTGCAAACCTGAAGGGCGTTGGAGCACCAGGTTGAATTCCTGCATTGTGTCTCACGGGCAGCTGGTGAGGGAGCATGGGATCTGCCACGGGCGACTCCCTCTCCAGCCTCCACTGCCGTAATCCCACCACCAAGCTCCCTGGGTCCTACTAGGAGACAGAGGGGCAGAGCCAAGTAGACCTGGCCAATAGAGCTCTTGGGGTTTAGATAAAATTCTTGTTTTCTACAGTACTACTTAAGAGTCTTTTGTTTTTGTTGTTGTTTGTTTGTTGTTGTTTCTGAGACAGAGTCTTACTCTGTTGCCCAGACTGGAGTGTAGTGGCGTGATCTCTGCTCACCACAACCTCCACCTCCCCGGTTCAAGAGATTCTTATGCCTCAGCCTCCCAAGTAGCTGGGATTACAGGCACGTACTGCCATGCTCTGCTAATTTTTTTTTTTTTGAGATGGAGTCTCGCTTAGTTGCCCAGGCTAGAGTGCAGTGGTGCAATCTTGGCTCACTGCAACCTCTGCCTCTCAGGTTCAAGCAATTCTCCTGCCTCAGTCTCCCAAGTAGCTAGGATTACAGTTATGCGCCATGACGCCCAGCTAATCTTTGTATTTTTAGTAGACACCAGGTTTCACCATATCGGCCAGGCTGATCTCAAACTCCTGACCTTGTAATCCACCCACCTCGGCCTCCCAAAATTCTGGGATTACAGGCATCAGCCACTGTGCCTGGCCATATTTTTGTATTTTTAGTAGAGATGGGGTTTCGCTACGTTGGCCAGGCTGGTCTTGAACTCCTGGCTTCAAATGATCTGCCTGCCTTGGCCTCCCAAAGTGATTGGATTACAGACGTGAGCCACTGCGCCAGCTCTTAGGAATCTTTTGTTGCAGTCGTTACTAGTATTCCAGTGAGATTACCCTTTAATGTTCAGAGTCCTCACTGAATCCTGTCATGTCACCTACCCCAACTTAGCGTGGGGTTGGTTTCACCCCATGAAGACATAAATTGTTTTTGTGCCCTCCTCCTTCGAATTATTTCGTTGACTATTAAAAGCTGAGCTGAGACTGTGGCTCCAGCTGCTGTTGGACTAACCCCAGCCTGTGCTGAGCTGTTCCCGCTGCTGCACTCCCCAGACCTCTGATCCCTGAACGCAGTCATTCGGGTGAGGAGGAACCAGATCCCAGGCAGAAAGAGCCTGGGCTGCTTTGGATTCTCTACCTTTTTTTGCCCCAGCAGACCTGAGGGAATCACACTTTCTTGTCAGTGACATGTCATTTCATGGCCGGGACTGTTAATGGGAGGGAGGAGTGGTGGGAGACACGCTGGTAGCGTTCCATGGAAGCCGGCACAGGAGGTATGGGGAGTAAGTTGAAAAAGCCCCTACTCCTGATGACTGGTGGCTCCCTGGTCAGATTTCCAGGGCCATCTGCTGTAAGAGGGCATGTAATGGGAACATGCTTCTCAAAACACAGCAGTCACTTTGCTCTTCCTTAGTCTTATTCCTCAAGACTCAAGGCTGGAGAATGAACAGCTGCTTGCCTCTTCCGTGGTTTAGCATGTATGGGATTTTGTGTGTCCTCTGGAGCTTTTTTGGTGTTTCTCCTCACCCAGTAGGACTGTGGTTCCTGGAGAAAAAGAGGCACCAACATAGACTGGGGTTTCTTTGTTTTTTTTCAGACAGGGTCTCACTCTGTTGCCCAAGCTAGAATACAGTGGTAGCAGTCTCAGCTCACTGCAGCCTCTACTTCCTGGGTTCAATTCAGCATCCCACCTCAGCCTCCTGAGTAGCTGGGATTACAGGCGCACACCACCTTGCCCAGCTAATTTTTGTATTTTTAATAGAGACGGGGTTTTGCCACGTTTGTCAGGCTGATCTCAAACTCGTGGCCTCAAGTAGTGCGCCTGCCTGGGCCTCCCAAAGTGCTGGGATTACAGGCTTAAGCCACTGCACTTGGCCACCACAGGGGTTCTAATAGGAACCACTCCCTCTAGAATATTGCCCTTGCCCCTGGAAACCAGCACTTGTAACTGAATGTTCTTTTCCTGTGTACCACTTACAAGGCTGGTTTTAGAAAAGCTCTTGCTTGATTTCAGTTAGCCAGCTCCTATCTTCAGTTGGAGATCAACAATAAAACAGCTTCTCATGTTGTATAATTTTGGATCTTAGGGAAAAAAGGATATAAGCAATTTAATTTTTGTCTTTACTCACCTGGCACAGTAGTAAATCTACAATATATTTAGGATGATAATAGATTTATGATGAATTTATAAGTAAAATGTTTGCATGTCAGTATTAATAATGTTTACTTTGTCTTAAGTTTTAAACCTACAGTCTTTTCTGTGTCAAGGTATCTTGTCATGTAGAAAGAAAAGTAGCTTCTTTAAAAACCATTGGAAATATTTTTGTGGCTATTTTCAGAATCAGTCTTTGAGTATTTTCAGAATTTGGGTTATCGGAGCCTCTTTCCTTTATGAAATGAATTCACCCACTACCCACTAAAGAAAAAACGAAGTGCTCTATATCTGAATCACGGCTGAAGTCATCTGCCAACTGTAGCTCCTATTCTTGTGGTTTTGCTCCTTACTGGCTTTATGATTTGGGGCAAATCTGTTTACTTTCCAGAGCTTCAATCTTCCTGTTAAAACATAAATAACATTAGCCGCCTTGGACTTTGAGGATTAAGTGAGAAAATAGACATGGAGGCATTTTGTACATTTTAAAACGCTAAATTTTGTTTTTATGGGTCAGTGCTTTAGGCCACTTTGGCCACTTTTAGATTACTTCCTTGATGCGTTGTTTTAATTTTCTTTTTTGTGGGCTTGAGAGAGAAGGAACAAGAGTGTAAATGTAGTACTTTGACATGCACATGCAGACACCGTGTAGCCACTCATGAAGGCAGTGACCACCTGAAAAATATGATGTTTGGCTTATGATAATTTTACATAAGGAAATCTGATTTGTCAAGGATTGATGGACAGATGAACTTTAGCTGTGATATGTGTGTATGCGTGTGTACATACATACATACGTATATGAATGGAGATTCGTATATATGAATCTCTTTTGTGAGTGACTAGCTGAGGCTAAAATTCCTTCTGTTTTTCTTTAATTGCTAAATAAACATCTCTGTAGAAAGCCTAATTAGTTTGCTAAGAGAATTTTTGTGTAGATTTATTTCCCTAAGTCTTCCTGAGGTCATCCCAATGTGCATATTATAAGTGGATAGAGAGTTAAAAATTGAGAAAATCGAATGTGCTGAGAACCACCACCCATTAGACAATTGAAGTTAAAAATAGATGCGTTCATGCATCAGCAGATGGATTCATACCCAGATGACTTGATTCAGAATTCAGCCATGTATGACAGCTTGCTAAGTGGAGTTTAACCAACACAGACGTACTTAAAATTCACAATTGCATCAAAACCCTCTACAGCATAAAACTAAGATTTAATGATCAAATATTGTGCATATTCATGTATAAAGGATAATGTTTAGGATGTATGTTTTTGATTATTTTAAGAACAAGAAGATGTTTAATAAATATACCTATCCTGTTCATATTTTCTATGCTGTTATTCATGGTATAGGTTAGCAGGCTGCATTATATTTTTATTTGCTTTTTTCAATTATAAATTAGCATTGTGGAAAGACTACTATCAAAATAAAACACCTGTTATGTAATTAGAAAACTATTTCCTTTGGGCATTCCGCCTCTAGTTGTCCTAAAAATATACTCAGATTTACATCAGCACTTGACTCTGACATTTACTGGTAAATGGGACCATTGGATTTTTATTTCTTCCAGAGAAAAACAAATTATAGATCTGTGTACTTAGAACAGAGTGCCTTGACAGCAAATTAAATCACTTTATCAATGAAGTGGGTTTTAGTAAAATCGTCTAAGGGAAATCTTCCTAAAGATAGGAGGGCTGACCATCTCTTCTGCCATTTATTTTATAGCAAAATTTCTTTTTTAAGGGGTAAATTTGAGTGGTGAGAGGGTGGGCATAGCGTTTATTAGGTTCTGAAAAATGTAATTGTGGATGGCAGTCCTCCTTTTGGGAGGTTATGGCCATTTAGCCCTTCTGCATGTAGATAATACTGTCTGCTGTTATTATAGATCCTATCAGTCACGTGACCCAGATATATTTTCTTCAGTGCTGTGAAGCTGGTTGTCTCCCACAGTTTCCTTGCCTGTCTTGTTTCTATGGTAACCCGGCACTCACTGTCCTTGCAGAGAAACGCTAAAGCAGGCAGCAGCTCAGAAGTCCCAGCAGCTTTCAGCATTGCAAGAAGAGAACGTTAAACTTGCCGAGGAGCTGGGGAGAAGCAGGGACGAAGTCACAAGTCATCAAAAGGTCAGTGTCCTTTGGCGGGGGTTTGCAGCTCTGCCATGCCAGCTGCTGCTGCTGTTGGCAGCGTGCTCAGAGCCTCCTCAGAGGTCTGCTCAGTGTGGTGGGGTCATTCCAAATGGAATTCCAAGTTACTTGTGCTATGTGTCTCTTTGTTTTCAAATGTACTGCTGTAGGATTTAGGATAGGAGCAATTTGACGAGTCCTTTAAAAAACACACAAAATACTGGAACTTAAAGCAAGTAGAAAATATGATCTTTATTAGACAATCTTACAGCTAAACATTTAAATAGGAGACAGTATCTTCTCCCTACTACTACTTGGATTTCAAAATTATTTTTCTCTTAAGATTTTTTTTCACTTTGATCAAAATTGATTTTCAAGAACAGATTCCAAGAATATATATTTGGTGTGAGTGTTGGCAACTAATTTTAAATAGAACTCTGCTTTTCTTTAAATTAGAAAACATGCTTACACCTTTCCTAATGGAACTGTGCATATATGTGCCCTTGTGTACTTTAGTAAATATAAAATATATGTTGCAACTGGAATGAACTACAAGCAAACCACAACCCGTTTGCTTCTATATTTAAATTATAGAGGTTTCTTATAGAAGTTGATTGAACGTGGCAACAAAACTGATTTTAAAGGAAGCTCTATTCTGCCTTTTATTCTTCTCTAACAGTTGAATCAAAGTGCTGAATTGTGAGTCAAATCTGATTCCGAGCAGCAGCTTAAAATTACATTTTTAAGAGACTTTTGCTGTGTAGTCATTCATTCTTGCTTTGCACTCCAAGGGGAATTTTTTTTTTTCCATTATATGTTTGCAAACGTTAATTCTTACTTGGAATGGAGTAGTTTGGGGTAATTGTATGGAGTAGCTATTGACATGGTGCAGTTTGTGGCAAAAGCACTTTTTGGAGAGTTAATTTTAGACTTTAAAATCTTCATTATCCCTCTCCACAATTTTCTTATTTTGTGAAAGAAATGCCACATCTCTCCAGACTCCAAGATGATGATGATGCTATTGGTGATAGTAGCTAACACTTACGGGCTCTTGCTATGTGACGGGCACAAATAAATGGTAGCTATCATCTCAGTCCCTGCCATAATTCTAAGCAGTAGCACTATTATTATCCCCGTTTGTGAAAGGGGAAACGGAAGCACAAAGATGATAGTAATTTGTTCAGCATTATTTGGTGAGTAGTGTCAAGAGATGTCATCTTCTGATGGGGGCCAAGGAAAGAATCAGTGTGTTGACTTAACTAGGGTCACTGCACTCTCCTTTGATGAGTTTGTGGGAAACTGGAGTTCATGAAGAATCAAAGCCCATTGATCAGCAGGGGTTCTTTTTTTTCTGTCATAAGCTGAAACACACACATCATTTGGCATCTCCAATATCAGTGTGTCCACAGGGACTTGGAAGAGAAGGATTTTGGCTAAGTGCTGAGTCTGTTCCCATCTTGTGTCATTTCATTGAACATCTCTGGTAGAGGGAATGGTTTCCATAAATAGGAGGAACATACAGAGATTATCCTCTTGTCTTATGCTGTGACCTTAGCTGGACTGATGATTATAGTTCTTGTCTCTGTCACTCAGAACCAGAAGGGATTCAGGAGACATCATGCTTCCTTGTTTAGAATTTCCCACAGTTTCTTTGCCTGTCTTGGGCTCCTCTCCATCCTAGCAGCTCTGTTCTTTTTTGCAGTAGAGATTTCAGTTAGCTTCCTACTGAAAAGGTTTTGTGATTTAAAAATGTAAAAATCAGGCACTTTGCAGAGTGATAGAAAATAATGCCTACAGGAACAGGGGGATGGGGAGGTGGGAGCGAAGAAGTGACTTCCTTTTAAAGAATAGGATGGATTCTTATGCTACTGATAGTTTTCTGTATTTAACTCAGAAGGAGAAATAATGTGGGTGTGAACTAAAATGTGATAGGCTTTCATGATGGAGATTGTGGAAAATATTGACTACCAAAAAAGATTACAGATCATTCTTTCCATGGAATATATATTTCAAAAGAGTGGAGTGAGCCACCCATTTAAAATAACTTAGAAGCAACCTTAGTTTAATAAAGACTGATTAATCATCAGGCTCTGTTACTCTCTTACTGTATCATCTCCAAGAATTCTATAAAATTTCACTTAGTTGCTTTCTATAGTTAAGTCAAACTATTGATCAGCTGTGTTAGAAATGTATTATAACCAACCCAATGGAGAGCAAAAAAAAAAAAAACACGATTTGAACTCAGACCTGGAACAAGCAAATTTAATAAATATTTACAGAACTTACTACCTCATATCCACAAAACATATATTTTTTTCAATATTATATCATACCCATTCTAAAAGTGATCACATAATAGGAAATAAATCACTTTTTAGTAATTCCATAGCATTTCACAGATTTAAATGAAATCCTGAGCATAGAGCAAGATTCTCGTTCTCTCTTCTTTCTCTTTCTCTCTTTTATTCTTCTTCTTCCTTTCTCTTAAAAAAAACTCCCCTCTTTCTCTTTCTTTCTCTCTTTTATTCTTCTTCTTTCTTTCTCTTAAAAAAAAAAGAAATATATTATAAAGCTATAGTATATGGCAAAAATGCTATTTAGAAAAAAGATTTTCAGTTGTAGTACTACAGAGAAATTTACTTTTTCATTCTAAAATCGAGACAGTGGAGACTAGATTGACTTGGGAAAGGTAAATACTGACCCACGACCTAGAAATCTCTCCTGATTCCTTATTTAGAAGCACCATAATTTGTTGAACTGAGCTGATTGCTTTACCATAATTTCATGGAATCATCACAATCTACCTCAGAGATAGTAGGATTATTTTTAGACAGGAAACAGGCTCAAAAGTGAACTAACTTACCAAGGGTACACAGATAGGCAGTGGAGGAGCTGAGATTTGAAATCTTGTCTGTCTAACTTGAAAGCCTGTTTGTCCAGCTGCTATCCTATACTGAGAATAAAACTAATTTCTGCTTACTTAATGATTATTGTTGTTCAAGATTTTTTAAAAGCTGTGAGCTAGAAATGGGGTAAGTGGGGTCAAATGGTGCTCTAAAAATGCACTTGGAACACTACTGGTACTTTTCTTTTTTCCTGCTTCAAATGTTTGTTTTGCTTAGAAAACCCAGTGCATCTCAGAATCTTGCCATTCACTGGTCTGCTTTTGTGTCTTTTCTTGTCTCCTTTCCCATTTGGTGAATGTGTGTCATTGTTAGAGGCCCATCTTAATGGTCATTGCCTCTGATCTCAAGCAGAGCGAGCTGCTGCCTCTCTGTGGTCAGGTGCGGGCTCTGCAGTGCCCTGAGCCTTAGAACCCAACATTGTGGTCAGTATCGTGTGCTTCTGCTTCTCCCAGACTGTGAGAAAGTAGGAATCATAGAGCACCACGTGTAGGTTTGAATGAATGCATGGGTGTTTGGTGAGTATCTTGTTTTTAGCCAGAGCCCCAGTTTCTGTAACGGAAAAGAGACTTTGTGGTTGCTCTTTCCACGTTTTTAGATGATTCCATTTACCTCCAGTTTCATAACTGTATTAGGGTTCACTAGAGGGACAGAACGAATAAAGAGGAGTTTATTAAGGAATATTAACTCACACAATCACAAGGTCCCACCAGAGGGCATCTGCAAGCTGAGGGGCAAGGAAGCCAGTCCAAGTCCCAAAGCCGAACTGGAAGTCCTATGTTTGAGGGCTTGAAGCATCCAGCCTGGGAGAAAAATGTAGGCTGGGAGGCTAAGCCAGTCTAGCCTTTTCACATTCTTCTGCCTGCTTTTTTTTTTTCTTTAGCTGGAGTCTCACTCCGTATTCTAAGCTGTAGTGCAGAAGCTCTATCTTGGCTTACTGCAACCTCTGTCTCCAGGGCTCAAGTGATTCTTGTGCCTCAGCCCCCTAGTAGCTGGGACTACAGGTAAGTGCCACCACACCCAGCTAATTTTTTGTATTTTAGTAGAGACTGGATTTCATCCTGTTGCCCAGGGGGATCTCGAACTCCTAAGCTCAGACAATCTGCCCACTTCAGCCTCCCAAAGTGCTGGGATTCCAGGTGTGAGCCACCACACCCAGCCATCTGCCTGCTTTTTGTTCTGCTTGCCATGACAGCTGATTAGATTGTGCCCACCCAGATTAAGGGTAGGCCTGCCTTTCTCAGCCCACTGGCTCAAATGTTAATCTCCTTTGGCAACACCCTCACAGACATACCTAGGAAGAAGGCTTTGCTTCCACAGTCTAGTCACGTTGACACTCAGTATGAACCGTCACAGTAGCTTTTGTTGGAGAGCTGTAGTTGCCAAAAGCATCATCGCCAACTTAGTGGGGCATTTGCTCTCTGTGTGGCTGGTAGACACATATAGTGTAAATTCAGGCAGGGTCATGTAGTGTGAGATTATTGGAAACCATTCAGAGTATTCATTTCTTTTTTTTAAGAGATAGGTTCTCACTGTGTCACCTGGGCTGGAGTGCAGTGATGCTGTCATAGCTCACTACAGCCTCAACCTCCTGGGCTCAAGGGATCCTTCAGTCTCAGGCTCCCCAGTAGCTGGGACTACAGGTATAGTCTAGCCCCTATTTTCTTTTCATAGGGAATTCTAAAAATAATGTTAGTTCTTCTATAGAAATAGTCACCTTAGGTAGTCACTTTTGATATGTCTGATTTATTGTTTCCAAACCTCACATGTGTTCCACCTTGTAAAGATAGCAAATACAGTGAGCTGTCACTATGGGAACAGAGCTGATTCTCCCACTGGCTATTTGTGGAATGAGGTTACAGTTTGCTTATGGAAATCGGACAGGGATTAAATGACTCAATAAGTGTATTTCATGAACAGTTTTTCTTGACAGAGGTTACAGCAGATGTGTTACACAAAAAAAATTGGGTTAGCAACTAAATTGATCATGAATAGTCACCTGCCATTTAAATGAGCCTGAATTCCCAGACATGAATGCTTAGAAAGGGAAAGCTGTGTTTAGCTTACTGTGTATTAGTTTGGGAAAATGGTGGTTATCAGCCATCATAATTTTAATCTGGGCTCAGGGGACTTCTGGGCAACTAGGGC
Organism: Plecturocebus donacophilus; assembly: GCA_004027715.1. NCBI lineage: Eukaryota > Metazoa > Chordata > Mammalia > Primates > Pitheciidae > Plecturocebus > Plecturocebus donacophilus. The sequence continues at coordinate 24,834 of PVKP010005424.1, forward strand.
CGATTGAAGCGGGATCACTGCCTTCTGCTCTCTCCCTTCAGTACCCAATGCTACGAACACAGTTTTTCTGTATTTAAAAATGTGTTCAGCAGAAGCCAACAAAGACAGTCAACTTCATGCTGTAAACTTTTTTTTTTTGAGACATAGTCTCACTCTGTCACCCAGCCTGGAGTGCAGTGGTGTGATCTTGGCTCACTGCAATCTCCGCCTCCCAGGTTCAAGCAGTTCTCCTGTCTCAGCCTCCTAAGCAGCTGGGACTACAGTCGTGTGCCATCATGCCCAGCTAATTTTTTATATTTTTAGTAGAGATGGAGTTGAACCCACCTGGCCAGGTTGGAACTCCTGACCTCATGATCCTCCCGCCTCGGCCTCCCAAAGTGCTGCTGTAAACTTTTAAATTGGCAGCCAAGGACGGGTGCGGGTGCTCACACCTGTAATCCCAGCACTTACTTTAGGAGGCTGAGGCAGACAGATCACCTGAGGTCAGGAGTTTAAGACCAGCTGAGAAACATGGTGAAATCCCATCTCCAAAAATACAAAAATGAGCCAGACATGGTGGTGCACACCTGTAATTCCAGCTATTCAGGAGACTGAGGCAGGAGACAGGAGAATCTCTTGAACCCAGGAGGCGGAGGTTGCAGTGAGCCGAGGTTGCACCACTGCACTCCAGCCTGGGGGACAGAGCAAGACTCTGCCTCAAAAAATAAAAAGTAAATTGGCAACCAAAAAAGGAAACAAAATTGTGAGTTAACTCTGACACTGTGTCCCAGTGGTAAGTGGAAAGAATGGTGAACAGCAAAATCCTGAGAATTTTTACTCAAATTCTGTCTGTCCCTTCACCCAGTCCAATTTGGAAAAAATTAGACTGAAGAGGTGAGTAGACAGCCTGGGAAAAGTCAAGGAAAAATTTCTGAGGGTTAATACCCTCTTGCACCACCTCAGGATTTTACCAGCAGTGGGAACAGCGGTGGTCATTTTCTGTAGCTAGGCCAGCCAACAAACTATGGCTGACAGGCCACAGTTTTTCCTGTGGAAAAACCAAAGGACAGGAAAAACCAAAGGACAAGACCAAACTGACAGGGTAGTTTTTCCAAGTGATAAGAAGTCTGCAGTTGGGCAGTCCAGGGCGGGTGTCCCCTCAGGAACGTCCACACAGAGCCGGCTCTTCCTTCTGCTTGCTGCCTTCCTGGGCGTGTAGTTCTTGTCCACCTGATCCCCGGTTGGCTATTGTACTGCAAGCATCACAGAGCTGTCCGAAAGGAAGCAGGGGAGGACAAGGCAGGGAAACGCAAAGGGCTTCTCACATGCTCTGTCTTTTAATTTGGGGAAGAAAGTTCACATTTCTGTGATCATATCACATAACCATCTCTGACCACAAGAGAGGCTGCGTTCCAGTCTCTAGAAAGGGAAGGTAGCAGAAGTGGTACGAGCAGTTGTGGAAAGAGCTTGCTGGGGATATGTGTCCCAAGACAGAGGATATTCTCCTGTGGGAATGGGATTACCTGTATTCAGGTAGAGTGAGTGATATGTACAAAACACTGAAGAAAAATCTCAAGAAAGAGATCACCAACAGAGTCTATGTGTAGCCTCAACTATCCCAAACTTGACTCTATCCAGAAACCTCTGGCTACAGAAATGTGTCAATTACAATGCTTAACTTTCAGCTGTAGCACGGGATTGAAGATAAAGGCCTCAGATAAGGTAGGAAGGGTGTTGGGGGAAACTCATGGCATACGGAGCAAAGGGAAGGTCTAGGTAGAGCCATCTGGAATAAGATGAAATGTATGCATACCATAACCTAAGACGGAAAAGGGAAAGAACAGAACACCGAGAGCCAGAGAGAGACAGGAATTCAGGCCAAGAGAAGCTGATACCCAGGGAAAATAGTGCTTTGTGTTATGTAAAACTAAAGTTATTTGAATAAAACAACTGTTCAAGAGGAGATGATAAAATGACAAGTTTAACAAGGAGATTGAAGAATTAAGGAAACAAGTTCAAGACCAAACCACACCATATCAAGACTCCTAAATAAATCAGAAACAGAAAGCAGCCTTATAAACATTTCTTAAAAATATAAAGGAAAGGACCGGGTGCAGTGGCTCACGCCTATAATCTCAGCACTTTGGGAGGCCAAGGCAGGAGATTGTTTGAGTCCAGGAGTTCAAGACCAGCCTGGGCAACATAGAAAGACCCTGTCTCAAAAAAAAAAAAAATATATATATATATATATATGTATATGTATGTATGTATGTATGTATATAGGCTGGGTGCCGTGGCTCAAGCCTGTAATCCGAACACTTTGGGAGGTGAGGCAGGTGGATCACTTGAGGTCAGAAGTTTGAAACTAGCCTGGCCAACATAGCAAAACCCTGTCTCTACTGAAAATGCAAAAATTAGCTGAGCATGGTGGCAAGCGCCTGTAATCCCAGCTACCTGGATACTGCCACAGGAGAACAACTGAACCTGGGAGGCAGAGGTTGCAGTGAGCTGAGATGGCACTACTGTGCTCCAGCCTGGGGGACACAGCAAGAATCCATCTCAAAAAATATATATGTGTGTGTGTGTGTGTCTGTATAATACATATTATATATAGCATATATAAAATATAATATATATATGATGCATAATATGTACAATATACATATATAACAGGTTATGGATGTTATATATATGTTACATATACTATATACTTATACATATATAATATATGATATACATATAAATATGTAATTATATATAACATCATATATGTTATATACATGTTATAATGTATGCGTATATACATATATGTATATTATATGTGTGTGTATGTGTATATGTAAAGTTTTTTTTAAGTATTAGGAGATAAGGAAATTTTCCCAAGTAAAGGAAGGACTGAATCCGCAAACAGAAAAGAGAGTGGGTTGTATGGAAACCCAGTAGGGGAACTCACTGGGAAAAATTGGTCCAAAATAATAAACACACACACAAATATCCTGGTGATTATTGAAATTCAACAATATAGAAATAATTCTAAGTGCCCAGGCAGAAAAATCAAATTTCTTATAAAAACTTAAAAAAACAGCCCACTGCAGATACATTCAATGCCAGAAAATTCTCCTGCACTACATCCAGAGTTCTGAGGGACAGGAAGAATGGCCAAGGTTGTCATATCCAGATTATGCCTGTTCAGGTGAGACAGGAGGCTCATGTTTTTAGATATGAAAGGACTTAGAAGCTGTGGTGTCTGTGGGTCCTTCTAGAAAGTAGACACTTGATGGTAAATTTGAGCCAAGCAAGACATGAATCAAAATAAAGGCATTAGTAAAAGAGAAATGGACACAAGGACTGGTCATGAGCATTAAATCCAAGGAAACAGATAGCTAAGCACACAGCTGTAGGGTTTATGGACGCATACTAATGTTGTGGGGTTCTTTGTTTTTTGAGACGGAGTCTCATTCTGTTGCCCAGGCTGGAGTACAGTGGCGCAATCTCAGCTCACTGCAACCACCACCTCCCAGGTTCAAGGGATTCTCTTGCCTCAGCTTCCCAAGTAGCTGAAAATACAGGCGCATGCCACCACACCCAGCTAATTTTTCTAATTTTAGTAGAGATGGGGTTTCATCATGTTGGCCAGTCTGGTCTTGAACTCCTGACCTTGTGATCCACTCACCTTGGCTTCCCAATTGGGATTACAGATGTGAGCTACCGTGCCTGGCCCAGACTAATGTTTTTAATATTTTATTTGGAAATTATTTCAAACCTTGTGAAAAGTTGTAAGAATAGAACAAATAATGCTCATATTTTATTATTTTTACATAAATACTGTGCAGTCATCAAATTCAGGGGGTTTAACCTCAATACAACACAATTACCGATGTACAGACCCTATTCCTATTCAGGCAGTTGTCCCAGTAATGTCCTTTACGGCTCTATTTTTTAAATTCAGGATCCAGTCCAAGATCATGCATTCTTCTCACTGAATTGTCGTGTCTCTTTAGTCATCTTTAATCTGGAATGATTCCTCTGTTTTTGTCTTTCATGACATTGACATTTTTTATAAGAACAGGCCAGTAAAAGCTGCATAAAGTCTCTCATTTTCAGTTTGTGTGATGTTTCTTCCTGATGATATTCAGGTTACGCATTTTTAGCAGGAAGACTATGTAAGTGATACTGTGTCCTGCCAGGAAGCATGTTGTTAAGCCAGCTACCCCAAGTGAATCTTAACAGCATATGATGTTTCTTTGTCCCATTATTGGTGATGTTAATTTTGATCATTTGGTGAATGCAAGTTTAAAACATTTGCAAGGTAAAGAGAAAAAGAAAAAAAGTAGAAAAAATATATAGAGAATGTGACTAACAAAATTTGATCACCACTGCACTCCAGCCTGGGTGACAGAGCGAGACCCTGCTTCAAAAAAAAAAAAAAAAGAATTGACGTTGAAATGACGTCAACGTCTTACATTTTAAAAACATATTTTACTTAAAAATTTTTACAAAACAAATGTATAGTGTGAACCTATTGGAATGTCTTAGAATCATATGTATCTTGTGGTAAATATTTTTTTGCTCTCAACAAATTTATTTTGTTTACTTCCATTTTTTCTCTCTCCTATTAAAGTAAAATTAAATTTGCTTTTCCCTCCCTCTTTTTGTCCTTCTCATTCTGTATATACATGGAGATGTCTGGCATGTCATTCAGCTAGTGTTAGTTATGGTCTTTTTTTTTCTTTTGATTGTATCTTGCTCTGCCTCCTAGGCTGGAGTACAGTGGCATAATCACAGCTGACTGCAGTCTCAACTACCCTGGCTCAAGCCATCCTTCCACCTCAGCCTCCTGGATAGTTGGGACTACAGGCACATACCACCACGTCTGGCTAACTTTTTTTTTTTTTTTTTTTTGAGACAGAGTCTGGCTCTGTTGCCTAGGCTGGAGTGCAGTGGCATGATCTCAGCTTACTGCAACCTCTGCCTGATGGGTTCAAGCGATTCTCCTGCCTCAGCTTCCCAAGTAGCTGGGATTACAGGTGCCTGCCACCATGGCTGGCTAATTTTCGTATTTTTAGTAGAGACGGGGTTTCACCATGCTATCCAGGCTGGCCTTGAACTCTTGACCTCAAGCAATCCATCCGCCTTGGCCTCCCAAAGTGTTGGGATTACAGGTGTGAGCCACTGTGCCTAGCCTGCCTGGCTGATTTTTAAGATTTGTTTTTTTGTTTGTTTTGTTTTGTTTTTCTGGTAGAGACAGGGTCTTGCTATATTGCCCAGGCTGATCTTGAACTCCTGGACTCAAGAGCGATCCTCTGGCCTTAGCCTCCTAAAGTGCTTGGGATTACAGGCATGAGCTATGACACCCAGCCTATTTGTGGTTATTTCTAAGTGGAAGAATTGGGGGAATATTTTTCCTTCATTTTTTTTTTGGTCTTTTTTTTTTTATATTGCTGAATTTCTTTTTTTAAAAAAGAGCATGTATCATATAAACAATAATAAATTAATTATTTTTTTAAATAATAATTATATCTACAACTTTGGGAATCAGTAAAGCCAAACCTCTGATTTGTTTAGGTTCTGGGGGAATCATCCTTTTATCCAGTCAAGTGTGTTCAAACATTGTTACATTTAGGAAGTGGTCCAAGGGATATGTTCAGTTTCTGAAAGTCTTTTTACAGCCTGTATATTCTCTTTGGCATCTTTTAAGTTTCTTGCTGCAGACGTTCCTCTAGAATTCTCCAGAGTCCTCTTTTTTTTTTTTTGAGATGGAGTCTTGCTCTGTCACCAGGCTGGAGTGCAGTGGCGCAATCGAGCCAACCTCCACCTCCCAGGTTCAAGTGATTCTTCTGCTTCAGCCTCCCGAGTAGCTCGGACCACAGGCTCGTGCCACTGCGCCCGGCTAATTTTTTTGTACTTTTAGTAGAGATGGGGTTTCACCTTGTTGGCCAGGGTGGTCTCGATCTCGATGTCGTGATCCGCCCTCCTCGGCTCCGAAAGTGCTGGGATTACAGGCATGAGCCACTGCAACCAGCCAGTCCTCTTAATCTCTCTGGCTTTTGAGGGGTTTGGTAGAAAGTCATTTCCAGTCATTCACTCTGGAAATGACTGCCAGAGTCTAGGCCAAAGGTTGTAGGTCTTTTCCACTCTGCCTCTGCATAGTTATGGATGTTTGCATCTGAGCAGAAGATGCACTTTAGCTGCACTAAAGATACTAGCATTATTAAGGGAAGAGTAGCTGCTGTCTTTTCAGCACCCAGGAGTAAAAAGTAAAGATTAGGGTGACATGTACACGCCCTGTGAAGAACTACTTGTATATATTGGCTTCAGGCAGTCATGATACCCCCATCCTGTGGCCACACCATCAATATCATTCTTTTTTTTTTTTTTTTTTTTTTTTTTATTGAGACGAAGTCTTGCTCTGTCGCCCAGGCTAGAGTGCAGTGGCACAATCTCGGCTCACTGCAACCTCCGCCTCCCGGGTTCAAGCGATTATATGCCTTAACCTCTCAAGAAGCTGGGACTACAGGTGTGTACCACCATGCCCAGATAATTTTTGTATTTTTAGTAGAGGCAGGTGGTTTTGCCATGTTGACCAGGGTGATCTTGAACTCCTGAGCTCAAGTGATCCACCAGCCTCAGCCTCCCAAAGTGCTGGGATTACAGACGTGAGCCACCGCCTAGGCCCGATACCATTCTTTGATGAAGGACAGTGATTCCTGTGCGAATGTATTTGAAGATGTAAATACTTTTTTTTTTTTGAGACAGAGTCTTGCTCTGTCACTCAGGCTGGAGTGCAGTGGCGAGATCTCAGCTTACTGCAACTTCTGCCTCCTGGGTTCAAGCAATTCTCTTGCCTCAGCCGCTTTAGTAGCTGGCACTATAGGTGCCTGCCACCACACTCAACTAATTTTTCTTATTTTTAGTGAAGACAGAGTTTGGTCATATTGGCCAGGTGGTCTTGAACTCCTCACCTGAGGAGATCCACTCACCTTGCCTGGCCTGAAGATGTAAATATTCTTATATAATTCATGTACATATTCATATAAACTTAAACCAGTCCTAAGGCATGCAGTCTTTCCTGCATTATATAGAACTAAGGTTGGTAGCATAATGCATACTGCTGCAGGCTGAGTTCCCTAGGAAGCAGGCTGAGAGAGAGTTTAGTGTCATGACTCTTATTAAAGGATGCTTTCGGGGCAGCTTCTGTGGAAAGGAGGAAAAAGAAACGGGATTGGGCAGTGGGAAAAACTGAGGCATGATGCAGCCCTAGCCACAGCTCCAGAGCTCTGGAGCTGGAGTGGCTATGCAGATTTGTCTGAGTCATCCATGTTATCCAACATGACCCTGCCGGAAGTGGCTCCATATTTGTGATGATACCTGAGAGGATCACCAGCTAAGCTGTCCCAGAAGCTGGGCAACACAACTTGCCTAGAAAAGGGGCATCTGCACAGCTGATCACTGTGTCTGCCCCACTCTTTTCTTTTCTGAAAGGGCTTTGCCATACAAAAATGACTGAGTCTTCCTCTTCCATTTTTTCCCATTACCTTCTCCACTTCCAGCAGGAGAAATCTGTCTGTGTGTGGGATGCAAGACTAGAATTTCTCAAACGCAGGGAGTGTGTTTTGTGCTGTCAAGGTAGAGCTGCTATTTTGGACCTCAGAACACTTGCTTGGTTCAAGAAGAGACTAAAATAGCCCAAATGTGAACCACCTCAGTTGAGCAGAGAGTTCTTCATTCTGTGAGAACCTTGGCTTCTGAGTGCCACTACTAACTCATACCCATTGAGAGCACCAGCTTATTGACTATGACACATTAGTTCACTCAGTGCAGTTATTGAGTGCCTACTGTGTGCCCATCAGTGTTCCAAAAGTAGAGGAGATCACAACAAACAAAATAGAAAAGCACTTCTCTCTGGAAGTTTTTATTCAAGTGGTTTTACTGAGCCTCAAAGCAGAAGTTGTGTATGTAATGACTAGGAACTTTTACATGCCCTTCAATTCACTCAAGCTAGTATTTTTCTTAGCTTAACTGACAGACATGAAACAAAGTACCCACCTTGTTTGTTTTCAAAGTAGGGTTATGCATAGATGAGCTTTTCCGGTCCAGTGTTCCCCAAACTATGATTATTTGTGCATTATTTTCACTGTAACATTGTTCTCAAGTGTTTTTCCTTAACTCTCCCTTTTTTCCCTTTTATATATCGATGTTCTCTCTCTCTCTCTCTCTCTCTCTCTCTCTTTTTTTTGAGACGGAGTCTTGCTCTGTTGCCCAGGCTGGAGTGCCATGGCACGGTCTCGGCTTACTGCAACCTGTGCCTCCTGGGTTCATGCGATTCTTCTGCCTCAGCCTCCCCAGTAGCTGATATTACAGGCGCCCGCCACCATGCCTGGCTAAATTTTGTGTTTTTAGTAGAGACGGAATTTCACCATGTTGGCCAGAATAGTCTCAAACTCCTGACTTCATGATCCACCCACCTCAGCCTCCCAAAGTACTGGGATTACAGGCCTGAGCCACCGTGCCCGGCCTCTTTTGCCTCTTTTTTAATGTTTTATTATGGAAAGTTTCAAGTATACATAAAAGCAGAGTGAGCAGTACAATGAGTCTCCATGTATAAAATTTTGTTAGCAATGAACTCTTGGCCACTTGCCTCAGCTATACTCCCATTCATCCCCTCTACCTCTGCATTTTTTTTTTTTGAGTTAGTCTCACTTTGTTACCCAGGCTAGTGTGCAGTGGCACGATCACAGCTTACTGAAGCCTTCAGCTCTTGGGCTCAAGCAATCCTCCTGCCTCAGCCTCCTGAGTAGCTGGGACTATAGGCGTGAGCCACTGCACCCAGCTCTACCCTGAGTGTTTTGACGCAAATCCTAAATCCTAGATATCCTGTCATTTCATCTATAAATTTTTTATTTCCAAAGAAGTTAGAATTATTTATTTTAAATTATAATGTTATTTTTAAATTAGAAATACATTTGTAACATGAAAGAGTACAAATATGTATAATCTAAAAGTTATTACTCCTCTCATTGCCATTTCATTGAAGCTGCATTATAAATGGTTTGGTATATTTTTCCTTGGTGTTCCTTATTTGTATACCAGCATATACAAATGCATATATGCATACATTGTTTTTGTTTTATACAAAAGCTATATTGTGCAAATTACTCCAACTTGCTTTCTTTTTCTTATTTTTTTTTGAGCCAGGGTCTCACTCCATCACCAGGCGCCAGGCTGGAGTGCAGTGGCACGACCTTGGCTCACTGCAACCTCTGCCTCCCGGATTCAAGCAATTCTCCTGCCTCAGCCTCCTGAGTAGCTGGGACTATAGGCGTGCGCCACCATGCCCAGCTTTTTTTTTTGTATTTTTAGTAGAGACAGGGTTTCACCATGTTGGCCAGGATGGTCTCGATCTCTTGACCTCGTGATCCGCCCACCTTGGCTTCCCAAAGTGCTGGGATTACAGGCGTGAGCCACCGTGCCTGGCTGCTTTGTTTTTCTTAAAGTCATCTTTATTGAGGTCTAATTTACATAAAATACAATTCACCCTTCATAGGTGTATAGTTTGGTGAGTTTTGACAAATATACACAGTCATAAAACTGACCCCACAATCAAGATTTCCTTCATCCCAAAAGGTTCTCTTATCCTCCTTTATAGTCAACTCATTCTCACTCCCTGAAAACTTTTATCTCTTTTTTGGCCCAATAGTTTCGACTTTTTTTGTGTGTAGGTCACATAAATGAGTCAAAACAGTATGTAATCTTATTAACAAACACAGTAAACATAAATGGATTGAACATTCTGAATAAATGGCAGAGACTAGCAGAATGGATTTTTTAAAAAACATGATCTAACTATATGCTGTCTATAAAAGATACCATTTAGATTCAAAGCCATAAATAGGTTGAAAGTAAAAGATTGGAACAAGATATACCATCCAAACAGGAACCAAAGCAAGCTAGAGAAACTACTAGTATCAGACAAAATAGATTTTAAGACAAAAATTGTTACTAGAGACAGAGAATGACAAAAAAATATCAATCCATCAGGAAGATACAACAATTTTAAACATAGATGTATCTAGTAACAGAGTCCTGAAATACATAAAGCAAAAACTGACAGAATAAAAAAGAGAAATGGACAATTCAACAATTAGAGCTGAAGACTTCAATACCCCATTTCAGTGATGTATAGAACAACGGTACAGAAGATGAAGGAGGAAACAGAAGACTTGAATAACACTACAAATCAACAAAACCTAATAGTCATCTGCAGATTGCTCCATCCAGCAGCAACAGAAAACACACACTTCTCAAGTGTACATGGAGCATTCTCCAGGACAGGTTATGTGTTAGACCATAAAATGATTTTCAATAAATTTAAAAGGGTGAAATATTTAGTATGTTCACCTGAAATATTTAGTATGTTCCCTTACCACAGTAGAAAAGGTTAGACATTATATATAAGGCAATTTGTTTTATAGTTAAAACATTATATAGCCTTATATATCTAGTTTCTTTTTCATTTTTTTTGAAATGGAGTCTCACTGTGTTGCCCAGGCTGGAATGCAGTGGCGTGATCTTGGCTTACTGCAACCTCTACGTCCTTGGTTCAAGTGATTCTCCTGCCTCAGCCTCCCGAGTAGCAGGGACTAAAAGTGCGCACCACCATACCTGGCTCATTTTTGTATTTTTAGTAGAGATGGGGTTTTATCATGTTGGCCAGGCTGGTCTTGGACTCCTGACCCTAAATGATCTGCCCTCCATCTCAGCCTCCCAAAGATAAAATCTTTTTCTATTTTTTATTTATTATTATTTGAGAAAAGGTCTCCTTCTGTCAGCCAGGCTGGAGTGCAGTGGCACAATCTTGGCTCATTATAGCCTCCCAGCTCAGCCTTCCAAATAACTAGGACTACATGCGTGCACACCACACTTGACTAATTTTTTAATTTTTTTGTAGAGACAAGGTCTCACTGTGTTACCCAGGCTGGTCTCACACTCCTGGGTTCAAGTGATACTCCTGCCTTGGCCTCCCATAGCGCTGAGATTACAGGCATAAACCACTGCACTCGGTCTCTAGCCTATTTTACTTAGCATAATGCCTTGGAGATATCTCCATGTTATGTATATCAGTAGTTTGGGATTATATCATAGATACTTTATCCATTTGGATGCTAGGTTGTTCCAGTTTGGGGCCATAATGAGTAAAGTTGCTTTGAACATTTGTGAAGAGACCAGGGCATATGTTTTCATTTACTGTGGGTAAATACCTAAGAGTGGAATTGCTAGTATGGTCAGTCTATGTTTAACTCTTTAAGAAATTCTCAAACCATTTTCCAATATGAGTACTATTTTACATTCCCACCAGCAATTTATGAGGTTTCCAGTTATTCCACGTACTTTTCAGCACTTAGAAAAATTTCAGTTTTTGTCTTTTTAATATTAAGCATTTATCCATTTGTCAACTAGGGAACTGCTGGGACGGAGGGCTTGAGTGCCCAGGTGGCACGTGGAGTGTATCTCAGTGTGGTTTCAGTTTGCGTTCTCCTGATGACTAATGACGCTGAGTGTCATTTCCTGTGCTTACTAGCCATCTGTCTGTCTTCTTTGATAAAATGTCCATTCAAATCTTTTGGTCAGTTTTCATTTAGTTTTTTTTTTTTTTTGTCTGCACAATATTGCGTTGTGAGAGTTCTTCATATTTTCTAGATACAGGTTCTTTATTGGGTTGTGTTTTGCAAATGGTTTCTCCTCATCTGTGGCTTTATACTTTCTTAGCAATGTCTTTTGAAGAGTAGAAGTTTTAAGTTTTGGTCAACTCCTTGACAGGGCTTAGAAGCAACAAAACCCAGTACCAATAAGCACAGCTAGTCCCTAGAGCTTGTTTTATAAATACTCTTCACTAAAGGAACCAGAAGTCCATAGAGAAATGGCTGATTCTAGGGCTGGGATGGAAAGAGTATAAGGTGAGCCTGGAATATTTTGTGTACCAAAAAGCAAGGAAGCACTCAAAGAATAATGGAGATTAATGAAGAGGACATTAGAACCATCTTGAAGAAACTCCCACTGACCAAATATTTGAGCATCAAAATACATAAAGATATGAAAAAAAAACCATTAAGGTATAATGGATTATAACAGATTGAGTAACAGAAAACCATGAAGCTAAACTGGCGTTAGTAAATAAATAGAAGCCAGGAGTAGTGGCTCACACCTGTAATCCCAGCACTTTGGGAGGCCAAGGCGGGCAGATCACTTGAGGCCAGAAGTTTGAGACCAGCCTGGCCAATATAGTGAAGCCCCATCTCTACTTAAAAAAAAAAAAAAAAAAAAAAAAACAGCTAAAACTAGATTCTTGTTACGTGACTAAAAAAGAAAAATACATAATATTAGCCAGGCATGGTGGTGCATGCCTGTAATCTCAGCTACTTGGGAGGCTGAGGCATGAGAATTGCTTAAACCTGGGAGGCAGAGGTTGCAATGAGCCGAGATTGCATCCCTGCACTCCAGCCTGGGTGACAGAGCAAGGCTCTCCAGTGAGTGAATGAATGAATGAATGAATGGAAAATGACAGCCCTTCCTCATGGTAGAAGACCAACTACTAAATATTTAATGGATGGAATAATGGAATCATACAATCACCATATGGTAACCAGCATGTTAATAATTTGTTCAGGCAAGAATCATCAATCTGTGCTAAAACAAGTAGGCAATAGTTTGTTGAATAACAGGATATTTACATAGTTTTAAAATGTATTCCCCCAAAATACAGATTAATTACAAAGAAAAACATAGTACCTTTCTAGTGGAGAAACATGGAAGATATTTCCTCCTTAACCAAGTGACCTAAGTTAACCTCACCAAAAATCAACAGTGTGTACCTCCTGATATCATGTGCTGACAAAGACACAGGATTGCTTCTGTGGTATTCCTGCCAAAAAGTGCATGATTTGACTCTAATCAGATGGAAACATCAGACAAATCCAAACTGATATTCTACAAAAATGTTAGGTGATAGACAGATCACCTAAGGTCAGGATTTCAAGACCAGCCTGGCCAACATGGTGAAACCCCATCTTTACTAAAAATACAAAAGTTAGTGGGGCGTGGTGGCACACCCCTGTAATTCCAGCTCCTCTGGAACCTGAGACAGGAGAATCGATTGAACCCAGGTGGCAGAGGTTGCAGTGGGCCAAGATCACGTCACTGCACTCCAGCTTGCAACAGAGTGAGACTCCATCTCAAAAAAAAGAAATAAAACTTCTAGATACAACTTGTTATCTCCTGGATTGGGTAACAATATTGGATCAGAAGAAGAACAAACATCGTTTTGTATAAAGATCAGTATAATAAATACCAAACATCTCTTCCTTGGAAGTTCAGGCACATGGACCCTCTAAGAAAGAGGGAGAATCTTTGCATACTTTTTTTGTAGGGTTGAATGATTTTTCAAATTTTCATTAATAATTTTTATTTTCTGTGTTGTGAGTTATCTGCCATGCTCTTTGTCCATTCATTGTAAAAATTTTCAAGTTGTAAGTATAGATTTTTTTAACTTTTTTTTTTTTTTTGAGACAGAGTCTTGCTGGGTCGCCAGGCGCCAGGCTGGAGTGCAGTGGCGCAATCTCCGCCTCCTGGGTTCAAGCAATTCTCCTGCCTCAGCCTCCCAAGAAGCTGGGACTACAGGTGCACGCCACCATGCCCAGCTAATTTTTGTATTTTTTTTTAGTAGGGACAGGGTTTCACCATGTTGGCCAGGATGGTCTCGATCTCTTGACCTCATGATCCGCCCGCCTCGGCCTCCCAAAGTGCTGGGATTACAGGCGTGAGCCACTGCGCCTGGCCAATTTGTTTTAACTTTTAAATTATGAAAGTAAAACAGATTTCTTCTTTAAAGAATAAATATAAATTGTACAAAGGGCATAAAGACCAAAATGAAAGCCCTTCTCATCTCCATATCCCACTCTCCAGATGTTCTCTTTCTCATTTCATTTTTTAAAGTTTGACTCCCACTCTTTTCTTCCTTTTATTCTAAATATTTCTGTGAATTAGTCATGCAGCAAAAACATATATCTTAATGGGTTAGGACATCAAAGATTCTATAAAAGTATGTTATGTTAACCTCTGTAGATTTCATGGTAAAGGGATATTTATGTTCAGAACATGTGTTTATGTACATTATTTTTTTTAATAATTACATTCAAGTCCCAGTATATTAAAGAATTTTAAAAATAAGACCTCACCGGGTGCAGTGGCTCACGCCTGTAATCCCAGCTCTTAGGGAAGCAGAGGTGGGAGGATAGCTTGAGTCCAGGAGTTCGAGACCTGCCTGGGCAATATAGTGAGACCCTGTTCTCCACAAAAAAGAAAAAAAAGAAAAGACAAATAAATAAGACCTCATAGCAAAGCATGAACGTAACTAATACATAATTAATAATGACCATAACTACATAGAGTGAGCTAGTAAATTCTAGGCTTTTGGAAGCTATTACATATCTTTGGTGTTATCTTTTTATTTTAAAAAAAGACACACATACATCAGAGCTTTTTTACCCTTTAAAAAAAATTAACAGTGTGCAGCCTGGCCAACATGGCAAAACCCTATCTCTACTGAAAATACAAACTTTAGCTGGGCATGGTGCTAAGCACCTGTAATCCCAACTACTCAGGAGACCGAAGCAAGGGAATCACTTGAACCTGGGAGGTGGAGGTTGCAGTGAGCCGAGATTGCACCACCGCATTCCACCCTGGGCAACAGAGCAACATTCCATCTCAAAAAAAAAGGGAGTTGAAATTGGTGGTATTTGGCCAAACTATGCAGGTTGGAGGTAGAGATGATTCTTCCTTCACAAGATTAACTACCTGAATCTTTTGGGTTTTTTTATCCTTAATGGAATAATTAAGAACCACTGGAAATTCTTTTGTAACCTCTTTGTTTTGTAGGTGAGAAACACATGCTTGACTAATGCTTGAATATAGGAACAATTCAGTGAATGTGTGTTGAATTGATGGATAAGTAAATTGAGGTCCATAGAGAGTACGTGGCCTGTTCCTACTCCTCTGCAGTTTAGTGACACTTGATCTCTGTGGTTTAAGTCAAGGAACCAGAATGTTGTTAGCAGTGGAGCTTTACTCACTCATTTAATAATTTGTGTTTTTGTGTGTGACAGTCTCGCTGTGTTGCCCAGGCTGGAGTGCAGTGACAGGATCTCGGCTCTCTGCCTCCCAGGTTCAAGCAGTTCTCCTGCCTCAGCCTTCTCAGTAGCTGGGATTACAGGCACACACCACCACACCCGGCTAATTTTTATATTTTTAGTAGAGATGGGCTTTCACCATCTTGGCCAGGCTGGTCTCGAACTCCTAAACTCAGGTGATCCGCCTGCCTTGGCTTCCCCAGGTGCTGGGATTACAGGTGTGAGCCACCATGCCTGGCCAACGAACATTTTTGAATGCTTAAGTGTGCTTTGTTGTGTTCAAGGTTAATATTTTTAACTCTCAGGTCCCTGAGGAGGGGGAGTAACTCAGGTTGTGATTTATATATTAATAACTGTACATTCTGTGATAGAGTGACCACTTGTTCCTCTTCACTGGTGGTGAGGGAAGCCAGTGGCTTTAGCTGTCCTGGAGCCTAGGGGATGACATGTGAAATGAGAAATATGCCTCTCTGTGGCCTGGTTATGAACTGAACTTTTTTTTTGTTTTTTTTTTTTTTATTGCTAGCTGGAAGAAGAAAGATCTGTGCTCAATAATCAGTTGTTAGAAATGAAAAAAAGGTAAGCTTTCTGTTTATTGTTGTGTGTGTGTGTTTAATAAGATGTCAGAACATGATATATACGGTAACTTGTAGTAGAAAACAAGTGACCTCCTTATATTCAGAAAATGCCATTGTGATAGTTTGGTATTTGTAATTGACAAATTATGAAAATCCATTTCCTGGGCCAGGCACGGTGGCTTACGCCTGTAATCCCAGCACTTTGGGAGGCTGGGGCGGGTGGATCACAAGGTCAGTAGTTCGAGACCAGCCTGACCAACATAGTGAAACCTCATCTCTACTAAAAATACAAAAAATTAGCCAGGCATGGTCGCAGGCACCTGTAATCTCAGCTACTCGGGAGGCTGAGGCAGGAGAATCGCTTGAACCTGGGAGGCAGATGTTGCACTGAGCCAAGATAGCGCCACTGCACATTAGCCTGCATAACACGCAAGACTCCCTCTCAAAAAAAAAAGAAAAAGAAAATCCATTTGCAGAAGTTTCACTATTACTAAAACAAAAATAATTTTATTTTAAGCCATGCTGAGTTGCTTTTATTCAGAGGTGACCTAAAATCAGATTGTCTCATGTTATACCACTGTTACCTCCTAGTTTCAGTGACTAAAAATACTATAACCTTACGTGTAGTTATTGATCTGGATATAAATACTTATTTCAATTCCATAAAAACATTAGGCTGGGCACAGTGGCTCACGCCTGTAATCTCAGCACTTTGGGAGGCCAGGATGGGCAGATCATGAGGTCAGGAGATCGAGACCATCCCGGCTAACACTGTGAAATCCCGTCTCTACTAAAAATACAAAAAATTAGCTTGGCGTGGTGGCACGTGCCTGTAGTCCCAGCTACTTGGGAGGCTGAGGCAGGAGAATCGCTTGAGCCCAGGAGGCAGAGGTTGCAGTGAGCTGAGATCATGCCATTGCACTCCAGCCTGGGTGACAGAGCGAGACTCTGTCTCAAAAATAAATAAATAAATAAATTTAATATTCATTAATAATAGGTAACATCATTTTAAGTGTTTCTATTTTCTTTAAAAAGGTTTTGTTACTTATTGTTCTCCCATGATAGTCAAATAGTATTCAAATTAAAAATTAGTATAATTTTTTCAGTACTTTTCAATAAGGAAGAACATGGCCCACAGAAATAATTGTGTAGAAGCTTGATGCTTCTATAAGCTGATAAGTCTTCGTCTGCTGTTTTAAAATGTGCAGTTTTGTTTAGAGAATGTCTATGCTTTACATGGTGCCAACCAGGTTTAGGGGATGCAGCTGCTGAGAACCACAGCCTGTGCAGTGGCATGCAGAATGGGTGCATAACACAACAATGATGTGCTTTTTTGCTTCTTAGAAACAAAACTAAAAATAAAAACAAACCTTAAAGAATAGCATAACCAATAATTTCTCCATGGTCCTGTGAAGTATTTTATTCCCACTTGTCAGGGCAGAGGAGGTTTCCCCACCCGCCTACTGAGGTGTGTGTTTTATGCAGCAGTGTCTCTTCTGCCAGCCTGGCAGTTGCTTAGGAGTGGAGGGCTTTATTTATTTATTTAGATTTAGCTATTTGGATCCCATAAGCCACACTCTAAAGAACATTAGGCCTTGGTCCAGGGATGCATTTACTTTTCTTTTTTTAATTTTTTTTTTTGAGAAATGGCCTCGCTTTGTCGCCCCGGTTGGAGTACAGCGGCTCAGTCATGGCCCACTGCAGCCTCCATCTCCTGGGCTCAATTGATCTTCCCACCTCTCAGCCTCCCAAGTAGCTGGTACTACACCCATGCATGGCCACACCTGGATAATTCTTTTTCTTAATGTTTTATAGAGACAAGGTCTCGCTATGTTGCCCAGGCTGCCTTTCCTTTATTTAAATTAAGAACTACATAGTGAAATTCATTAAGGTGGTGTTTATACTCAGAATGCATGTGTGTTTCCCCACTACCATGCCCCAATAAGTCTTTGCTCTTTGATTTTTTAATTTTTTTTTTTAGATGGAGTTTCGTTCTTGTTGCCCAGGCTGGAGTGCAATGGCATAATCACGGCTCACTGCAACATCTACCTCCCGGGTTCAAGCAATTCTCCTGCCTCAGCCTCCCGAGTAGCTGGGACCACAGGGCTTGTTCCTGTGGCATTCTGGCAAGGGAGCTCTGGTTGGGCACCGTGGTTCATGCCTGTAATCCCAGCACTTTGGGAGGCCAAGGAGGGAGGATCACTTGAGTGCAGGAGTTTGAGACCAGCCTGGGCAACATAGTGAGACTGTCTCCATTAAAAAAACAACAAACTGGTATACCCCTACATTTAAATTGCACTTCATAATTCACAAATTAATCTAATCTCAAAACAACCCAGTGAAATATATGGTGGAGCTTCCATTTTTAAAGGATGAAATTAGCCAGGCATGGTGGCACATGCCTGTAATCCCAGCTACTCAGGAGGCTAAGGCGAGAGGATCGCTTGAGCCCAGGTATTCAGTGTTGTAGTGCACTAGGATCATGCCTGAGAATAGCTGCTGCCCTCTAGCCTAGGCAACATGCAAGAGTCTGTCTCTAAAATAAAAGAAATAAAACAATGAAACTAAAGCTCAAGAAGTTAGGCATGTTATCCCAGGACTCAGGACTAATAAAGGACAGGTGCAGGCTGAAGACTCAGGTCATCAGATTTTTATGCTGGTTCTCCTCTCAGTGAATCTTTAAGCTTTTTATTTAATTATTACTTATATAGATCTTTTTAAAAGAGAAGACATGCTTAATGATAAAGTCCTTATAATGTAACTTTAACTAAATTACATGCCTTTCAAAATATGGTTAGGCATGGGACTTTTTTAGTGGCTTAAAAAGATGAAACATGGACCGGGTGCAGTGGTTCATGCCTGTAATCTCAACACTTTGGGAGGCTGAGGTGGGTGGATCACAAGGTCAGGAAATCGAGATCATCCTGGCCAACATGGTAAAACACCCTCTGTACTAAAAATACAAAGAATTAGCTGGGTGTGGTGGCACATGCCTATAGTCTCAGCTACTCAGGAGGCTGAGGCAGGAGAATTGCTTGAACCAGTGAGGCGAAGGTTTCAGTGAGCCATCGCTCCACTGCACTCCAGCTTGGGTGACAGAGTGAGACTCCGTCTCAAAAAAAGAAAAAAGAAAAATGGAACATGGCTGGGCACGGTGGCTTATGCCTGTAATCCCAGCACTTTGGGAGGCCGAGGCGGATAGATCACTGGAGTCAGGAGTTTGAGACCAGCCTGGCCAACTTAGTGAAACCCCATCTCTACTAAAAATACAAAATTAGCCAGACGTGGTGGCAGGTGCCTGTAATCCCAGCTACACAGGAGGCTGAGGGCAGGAAAATCACTTGAACCTAGGAGGCAGGTTGCAGTGAGCTGAGATTGCGCCATTGCACTACAGCCTGGGCAACAAGAGCAAAACTCCGTCTCAAAAAAAAGAAAAAGATGGAACAAATTTGGGGGCTGTGAAGTTCTCTCTCTTACTTCTCTCTGTTCCTGTTTTATGTCCTCATTGTTTAGGAGAATGTGTCTTGAAAAATCAGTCTTAATTTTCATCAGAAAATATAAAGATGACTTTTTCTGGGAGTGAAAATTTCACTCAGTTTATCATATGTAGAAGTGTTCTTTCTTTGTTAATTAACCCTTATGGAAAGTTATTTCTATTTTAGAAATTTGTATGTAAATTTATTTTAGCTAATAGTTGGGACCCTTAAATGCCTTCTAAAAGTCAGTTTGATAAAGGATTCATATGTAGGTCTATGTGTGTAATGGTTAAATAAATGTACCAAGCATTGAGTACTAAAAAGAAATTGATATACTGTTAATTTCAAAAGCCTTCCAAATACTTATATTGTAAAATATTTTAAATGTAGTTGGTCATGCAAGAACTGAGAGCTTAGTCAACACTTGAATTCAGAAGTGATCATTAAACATACATACTTAAGATAGTTATATAATCACTTCAGCCAGATGGTCATGATTTTCAAGTGCAGAATTTACTCCCAACTGTAGGATTAAACTGGTTATCATTAAGAAATTAGTAGAATCTGGCTGGGTGCGGTGGCTCATGCCTGTAATCCTAACACTTTGGGAGGCCAAGGAGGGCACATTACCTGAGGTCAAAAGTTCAAGACCAGCCTAGCCAACATGGTGAAACCCTATCTCTACTAAAAATACAAAAATTAGCTGGGCGTGGTGGCACACACCTGTAATCCCTGCTACTTGGGAAGCTGAGGCAGGAGAATCGCTTGAACCCAGGAGGTACAGGTTGCAGTGAGTCCAGATTGCACCACTGTACTCCAGCCTGGGCAACAAAATGAGACTCCATCTCAAATAAATAATAATAAGAAGAAAGAAAGAAATTAGTATAATCCTCCTGTATTTGCTTTGGGTTTTTTTTTTAATAACTTTAAACATTGGGGTGCAAGTAATATGTAGTAAAATTTTTTCCCTAAGCATAAAAATGTAATAATTTCTTTGAAAAACTCTCAAGTTGGTCAGGCCTTTCAAAACAGGTTCTAAGAATCTACTGGGTAAAGCAGGATACGCCTTGTATTGCTGTAATTGCCAGAACTGGCAGCGGGGGGAGGTTGTTAGGTTGCTGTCTGTACCTCTGAAGCCAGATGCAGATTTGGGAGCTGGTCTGGTTTTGCTCCCTTCTTAAGGCTTTTTAGTGTCAAAGAAGGGACTCCAAAGCCAAAGTGTGAGGCATGGATTTTTGGAGTCAGAATTCATCCTATCGGTGCCAATGCAGGATTTCTGTCAGGAGTAAAAACTGGTTAGACCATAAAGCCCCCAAATTCTGAAGAGGTCCCGTGCAACTTCAGTTCATCCAGCTCACTGTGGGTTGCTAACTGTCTGACTGTCTCCGAGCTTGCGCTACTTACCAATGCTCATTTCACCCCTCTCTTTTCCCTTTCCTACTCTTGCTTCCTTTGCTATATCTGTGTGTCTTTAATGGTAAGACTAAAGAAAGTCTATCCACGTTATAATAAATAAATTTCATATATTTTTAGCAAACCAAATTGTTGTATATATTTTTTGGCTGCCTTTGTCCCTCTGTGTCTTGCTTTTGTTTTGTAAAATATTCTCAGCAGTATATATATATATATATACACACACACACACACACAAACACACACATATACTTCCTTTTTATATCTATATACAGCAAAGAACTTCAGTGCAAATTTAATCTCCTTACTGTATTTGCATTTCTCTTCATGATTCTAATATTTGGTTCTTGTTATCTTGCATTTTTAAAGCTTGCCCAGTAACACTTTAAGGTATTTGCTTCATTACTGGAATTTATTTCTTATGTAAGTAGTAAGGAAAGAATCTGGATAAAATATTCCCCTGGAGGATGGGGAAAGAAAAAGATTTCTGGTCCCTTTATCCCTTCTTTTATGTTTATTTTCCCTTCTCGATTTCTTTGTAATACCAAGTCATTCCAGCTAATGGCTTAATATGATTTGTAACTCAGACATCAGTAATGTTGGTATAAACAGTGGTTTAATTTAGCCCCTCCTGGTGGTTTGCACAATGGAATTGAGCCTTAGAGATGGCCTAAGAAGCTAGCAATGATGATGGGTCACAAAGATGAGCTGCCAGAGGCTACTTATCCTGTCATTTGGTGTATAAATCACAAGTCAGATTTCTTTCTTAATCATGCACATGTCGGTAACTTGTATAGGAAGCATTCTGACAGCCATCTCCTTAGAAAGCAGGGGGCTGAGAAGTTGTGTGTGTATGTGATGATGAGCAGAGTCTGTTTGGTGGCCCCAGAAAAGGACACCTGTCCCTTTTTCCTTCTGCCAGCTATACATTTGTTTATCCCTCCCCAGCACTAAGCATCTGTGGGATCTTGGCCAACTGGAGTCCTGATTATAGGAAAATCTAAATCTCTTCTTGACAACCCCCAAATCCTGGTGTTTTTTTAGTAAAAACATTTAAAATTACATTTTTCAAATTTGAGTTATTTATAGCAAGTGAAGCTCTGAAAATCATTTTTATAACGGAATCAGCTACCAAGTGCATTTACTAGAAATGTAAGAGACCCAGTTTTTTTTTTAGATGGGGTCTTGCTCTGTCACCCAGGCTGGAGTACAGTGGCACAATCACAGCTCACTACAGCCTCAAGCTCCTGGGCTCAAGCGATCCTCCCCCTTCAGCTTCCCTAGTAGCTGGGACAACAGGCATGAGCTGCCATGCCTAGCTAATTTTTTTTTTTAAGTTTTTGTAGAGACAGGGGTCTCACTGTGTCAGCCAGGCTGGTCTCGAACTCCTGGGCTCAAGTGATCCTCCTGCCTTGGCCTCCCAGAGTACTGAGATGACAGGCATGAGACACTGTACCTGGCTGAAACCCAGGCTTTATTGCATCTTTGGATGACATCAGATGTTTTTACTTCCCAGGTGGCAAAAAGTGCCTGTACATTCCTTTCATGTAAGTTGCTATTTTTTTTTTTCTTTTTCCTCGAAGCATCTAGTGAGCTTACTGATAAGTTGCTGTTTTAACCTAAGCAAGAGCCTATGTCCTAACAAGGTGTTACTAGCTTAGTAATTTACCCGCACTGATGCCTACCCGTTTCCAGTGCGTGAGTAATGCTGCGGTTTTTAATTCAAGAAGTTTCTGTCTCAGATTCTTTTCTTACTACTTCTCATTCTGGAGTGTAAGTGTAAGCCACACAATGAGATAAATACAACACTTATATTTTCATCTTTGTGTAGAATTTCAATTTGCCATAAATCATGAGATTTCTGTAACTTGTGTGCCGGATATCTTGGGTCTCACTAACCAGACATACATTCTGCCGTTTCTAACCTGGGCCTCAGTTTCCTGTTCCTCCAGTGGGTTCCAAAACAGACAAGCAGTACATCCTCTGCATTTCCCAATTGCTTGGAATAGAGCTAGGTGTGATTTGGCTTCTTGTTAAGGTCACGATGGCTCACTGATGATTGCCTGTGCTAATGCAGTGTCTTAGGTTGTATGGCCTGTGGCCTAGCCTAGGAACTTTTTCTCCAGTTTTGTTTTTCCTAAAGTATTTTTGTCATTTTCCTCTCGTGTTTCACACTGCATGTCGTTTAAAAAACTTTTTATTTAAAAATAATTTTAGATTTCCAGAAGCGTTGCAAAAGCAGTGCATCCAGTTCTCATAGACCTTCCCCCAGCTCCCCCTAACTGAACAGCCTACACAGCCCTGGCACACTTATCAGAACTAAGAAATTAGGAGCACTGTACTCTCAGCTGAAACAAGAGAATTCATTCAGATCTCCAGTTTTCTCACTAATGTCCTTTTGTGTTCCAGCATCCAAACTAGGATCTCACAGTTAGTTGTCATACCTCCTTCGTCTCTTCTGTATGTGACACTTTGTCAGCCTTTTCTTGAATGCATGTAGTTTTTGTAAGAAAACTTTAAGTATGGCCAGGTACAGTGGCTCACGCCTGTAATCCCAGCACTTTGGGAGGCCAAGGTGGGCGGATCACCTGAGGTCAGGAGCTTGAGACCATCCTGGCTAATGTGGTAAAACCGTCTCTACTAAAAATATAAAAATTAGCTAGGCGTGGTAGTGTGCACCTATAAATCCCAGTACTTTGGGAGGCTGAGGCAGGCGGATCACTTGAGGTCAGGAGTTTGAGACCAGCCTCGCCAACATGGTGAAACCTCATCTTTACTAAAAATACAAAAATTAGCCAGGCATGGTGGTGCACGCCTGTGATCCCAGCTACTCGGGAGGCTGAGACAGGAGAATCTCTTGAACTCAGGAGGTGGAGGTTGCAGTGAGCCGAGATTGCACCACTGCACTCCAGCCTGGGCGACAAAGTGAGACTTTCAAAAATAAAAACAAAAACCCCCCACAACTTTAAATAGGTACACATATATAACACATGCTAGCCTGCCCTTTGGGCTCTTTTCACTGTGTCCTGGTGTCCCTCCCTGTTCTTCCCTTATCTTTCCCTTTCTCTTCCCACTCCCCGGCCCTCTCATTAAAGGCCTCACCCCCTCCCTCTGCTGATAATCAAGTGCTGAGTCAGGCCAAGAACACAAACCAGGCGCTCTGAATTTCTCCTTCCAGGCTCCCATGCTTTCATTCTGCACCTGAGAAAACCATTTTAACATTTTCTGTTCTAGCCTTTATGTAATTACCATTAATTTCTATGAGCTAATTTAATGTCCTTTTCAGAGTCTATGGCTGGAAACTAATGAGTAATAATAATAATCTTTGCTACTGTTTTGGCCCATAACATCTTAAATACTCATTCTTGGAACTTGCTAAAAGTTACTGAAATTAGTGAGAACCAATTGATATGTCCAGCATAAAGCTGCCCTGCATGCATCTGTATAACTGCTTTGCATGTGTGTATTTTAATTGTTGGTATTGCTTGGTAATCATTTATTCAAGAATTAACAAAATTCAACTCGGGTTTAGATTTTGGTAGAATTTTGGGGAGGGTACAACCGTTTTTTCTTTTTAATTCCACCTCTTCCAAATTTATTAACTTGTTTCTTTAAGTTCAAATGGATACAATCATATGCAGATTCTGGCATGTCTATGCATAGGTACACTTTTTCTCCCCTCACAGTAAGTAAAATTTCAAGTAAAATTTTGTGAGCATAATGGCCTTAACTCCCCATAAAACTTCCCTGTTATACTTTTGTTTTTTTTTTACATTAACTAACGTTAATTATGTGTTTGTTCTAGAACAGTTGTACATCGACCGCTCTTTCAGTTGATTTGTGGAACTTTTAACTCTTTGATCTTTTAGAGAATCCAAGTTCATAAAAGACGCAGATGAAGAAAAAGCTTCCTTGCAGAAATCCATCAGTATAACTAGTGCCTTACTCACAGAAAAGGATGCCGAGCTGGAGAAACTGAGAAATGAGGTAGAGTACAACCCAGGGCTCACAAGCTTTCACCCGCCTCCTTTTGTTCAAACTCCGAGCCTAAGTCAAACAACTGTGTTTCAGGTCACGGTGCTCAGGGGAGAAAACGCCTCTGCCAAGTCCTTGCATTCAGTCGTTCAGACTCTAGAGTCTGATAAGGTGAAGCTTGAGCTCAAAGTAAAGAACTTGGAGCTTCAACTCAAAGAAAACAAGAGGCAGCTCAGCGGCTCCTCAGGTAAAGGACGCCTGCCCAGGGCGTCTCCGTGCGCCGCGCTTCCTCCCAAGGAGCCCTTTCTAGTACAAGATGCTCATCGAAGACAGCTCTCGTGCTGCCTTGACTCTGACTCTCCTTAGCTCTTCCGCCACTTCATGGGCTTTCTTGTGGTCTGTGAATGTTGTCACAAACCTACGATGGTGGCTGCCTGCTCCTATCCAGACTAGGGGATATTAAAGTACACAACAGTGCAGGAGAAGGAGGTGTTTCCTGTGGTGAAGAAGGCTGGATCGCCACTGTACATTCAGATGGATGTGACCGGCATTCTTACCCGGGATTTGGCGGCCTGAGTGAGAGCACTTGAAGGGCAGGGCTGGTGTCTGTGAGAGCCCATAGGGTCCCACACGAGGACAGGAACTCATCCACATGTGCTCAGAGTGGTACATTGGGAAGTCCACAGGAAAATGAGTTTTTAACACTGGCCCTTTCACTGTTTAGATTGTGATTAAAAATATACATATATTGGCCGGGTGCGGTGGCTCACGCCTGTAATCCCAGCGCTTTGGGAGGCTGAGGTGGGCGGATCACCTGAGGTCGGGAGTTTGAGACCAGCCTGACCAACATGGAGAAACCCCCATCTTAAAAAAAAAAAAAAAAAAAAAATATATATATATATATATATATATATACATACATGCATACATACATATATCCTCCCTCCACTTGTTTTATTTTTTTTTCTCCTCAAATATAAGGTAATACCGATACTCAGGCAGAAGAGGACGAAAGAGCCCAGGAGAGTCAGGTAATGTTCCTGCCTTATTGCTTTGCTTGGTGGCTATTTTTCAAAATCATTTAGTCTTTCGGTTTATTTTCCTTCTCATTTGATGCCTTTGGTATCAGTTAGTCATTTGAATGGATAATACATTCCTCTGGTCCAAACATTAAACAGAATTAAAAATTATATACATTAAATGTTCTCCTCCAAACCTTCTATCTCTTCTGCTCAGTTCCCAACCCCCCAAACAAGAAATTACTGTTATTAGTGTCTTTCCTTTTCAGAGATTTTAAAATATATATATATAAGCCAGCACTAATACAGTCTTCCCTCTGGTTTTTCTTTTTTTTTTTTTTTTACATAAATGATGGCATATTACATAAACAGTTCTGCACTTAACCTTTTTTATAGCTATGTAATGTTCCATTATGTGGATTTACCATAATTTAGTCAGTTCGCTGTTGGTTGACAGTGACCCTTGGGATATTTCAGATCCTTTGGATGTTTTATAAACAATGCTATAAGTAATTATCTTGAGCAGCTATCATTTACATATTAGTATTTCTGCAAGATGAATTCCTAGAGGTAGAATTGCTCTGTCAAAGGGTTTGTTATTCATCTTAATCTTTAAAAGACTGGCTTCTTGAAAACTCAGCCTCTTAGAGCAAGCATTAACAAAACAACTTTAGTTTTAAACTAAAAATGGGATTAGGCCAGAGGTGGCTCATACCTGTAATTGCAGCACTTTGGGTTGCCAAAGTGGGATGATTGCTTGAGCCCAGGAGTTTGAGACCAACCTGGACATAGTAAGACCTCATCTCTCAAAAAACAAAAACAAAAGTAGCCTGCAGCCTGGGTGGCAGAGCATTTTTTTAAGGGCCTGGGCCAGGTGCAGTGGCTCACACCTATATTCCCAGCATGCAGCACTTTGGGAGGCTGAGGCAAGAAGACTGTCTGAAGCCAGGAGATTGAGACCAGCCTGAGCAGCAACTGCAAGACCCTGTGTCTACCAAAAATAAAATTAGTCAGGCATGGTAGCATGTTCCTGTAGTCCCAGTTACCCCAGAAGCTGAGGCAGGAGGATTGCTTGAGTCCAGAAGGTTGAGGCTGCAGTGAGCCATGATCATGCCACTGCACTTCAGCCTCAGTGACAAAGCGAGAACTGTCTCAGAAAAAAAAAAGGTAGGGTAGGGGGCCTGGGCACAGTAGCTCACACTTGAAATCCCAGCACTTTGGTAGGCCAAGGTAGGCAGATCGCTTGAGCCCAGGAGTTCAAGACCAGCCTGGGCAACATGGGTGCTCCAGCCTGGGTGACAGAGCAAGACCCTGTCTCAAAACAAACAAAAATTTGTAAAAAGGGATTATATAAAGGCAAAGTATTCTGTATTTGTAAATATAATTATATATAGCAACAAACATCCATCTTTTAATTTTGATATATTTTGTACATATTATGTTCAAAAGTACAAAAGCCACTTTTTATTTTTAAATAAAAGAAAAACTCACCTTGAGATTTGTTTTAGTTGCCAGACATCTTCTTTGAAGGGCATGCAATGATTCAACGTTGTATGAACTTAGCATGGAGTAGCATTGTCCTCTTTTATGTCTACCGGGCTTAATAACTAACAGTGTCTTCTCTCCCCTTTCCTTTCTGCTTCGGTTTGTTTCATCTGCTGCTGACAACACTTTTCTTCCAATCAGCAAATGGTTCGTCTCATGTTTCCTAATTTTCGTACACGTGTGTGTGTGTGTGTGTGTATGTGTGTGTGTGTGTGGTTTCCCACTAATGTCCATTGTTTGGCTTTTTCTCCCTCCTGCAATGGAGCTCTTAACACGAGAATGACTTAGAAAATGCACTTTGGGAAGTGAGGGTAGACTCAGCAGGTCTGCCTTTAGAGGTGGCCTCCATGATGCTGGGGATACTCTGCGGAGAAAGACCGGAGCGATTGCTAACTTTGCTTCGTAACTTGCCCCAGCAAACAAATATTTCTTTAAGAAGTAAAATATGTATGTATATGTGGGTGTGTTTATATGTATATATATTTTAAATATTGTAAAGTGAGATTTTTCAGTTTAGGGAAATAAGACCTTTTTATTATTTGTAGACGAAGAAAGAAATTTTTTCTTTTTAAGTAAAAGTGCCCTTAGTTTGAAAGGAAACGTTCAGGATGAGAGCAGTCCCTCCTGTTGGCCATCTTGTCCTCCCGCCCCAGAGCTCAGCACAGGTGCCTCTGGTGGTACCTGAACGCTGCCCTGTTGGTGTGCCAGGCCGTTTGTCCTTGGTTTGGAGAGAGCTTTAGCCTTCTCCATTTTCCCTGAGGACATGTTTACTTATCGCTCCACCATTACCAGTCAGCTGATAAAGGACAGTCCGAAGGAAATTTCCATGTGACTTTTTCAAATCTACAGAACAGAAAATCCCAAATGAATTCTGGAGTTTAATGGAAGAACTAACCTTTTTATGCATTTTGTAAAGTTGTGTGTGTGTGTGTATGTGTGTGTGTGTGTAACTTTTGTAGAATGGAAGATTTTATATATATATGCACACATACACACACACACACACACACACACACACACACACACACATATTTTATTTTTTATTTTTTGAGATGGAGTCTTGCTCTGTTGCCCAGGCTGGAGTGCAGTGGCTTAATCTTGGCTCACTGCAACCTCTGCCTTCTGGGTTCAAGCAAGTCTCCAGCCTCAGCCTCCTTAGTAGCTGGGACTACAGGCATGCATCACTACACCCATCTAATTTTTGTATTTTTTTTTTTCTTTTTTGTATTTTTACTAGAGACAGCATTTCACTATATTGGCCAGGTTGGTCTCGAACTCCTGACCTCAGGTGATCTGCACACCTCTGCCTCCCAAAGTGCTGGGATTACAGGTGTGAGCTACTGTGCCCAGCCAATTTTTTTTATGTGGTAGAATGAAAACAAACTTGTGCCCATATATTCAGAAATGTAAGATTATGACTTTTGGAGAATGCAAGATTTTTTTTCCAATAAAAAAAAATGTTTCTTATACTTTTTCAAGAATCAGTAGCACTCCACCAACCCACAGATTTATATGTTGAAGAATAATTTCAGTGGGGTGCGGCGGCTCATGCCTGTAATCCCAATACTTTGGGAGGTGGGCAGATCACGAGGTCAGGAGTTCGAGACCAGCCTAACCAATATGGTGAAACCCCGTCTCTACTAAAAATACAAAAATTAGCTGGGCATGGTGGCACGCGCCTGTAGTCCCAGCTACTAAGGAAGCTGAGACAGGAGAATCGCTTGAACCCAGGAGGCGGAGGTTGCAGTGAGACGAGGTCGCACTACTGCACTCCAGCCTGGATGACACAGCGAGAAGGAAAAAAAAGTAATTTTATTTGCCTCAAAAACAAATGAAGTTTATCCATTTATACCTAGAAATATTCAATGAAGTATACTTTAAATGTTTTTTTAAAGATAAAATAGCATCTACTCAGTAAGAAACATTTGAAGAATACTGAAAGGTGTGAGGGGTTAAAAGAAACTACCATAACCTCACCACTTAGACATGATCTAATTTAAGTTCAGCTTTTTACTCACACAGTCTTAGCATTCCTGTCCTCAGGGAGAGTGAAAAGCATGGGTTCCTAATAGCCACTGTTGGCCTCTTTGGCACAGTTTGCTGCCATAGCTTAAAGGCATATACTTCATGACTTGTTGATGCTCCAGCTTATATATATATTCTTGTCATTTTACACATCTCACTTTTTTCTTCTTTTTAACAGATTGATTTCCTAAATTCGGTAATAGTGGACCTTCAAAGGAAGAATCAAGACCTCAAGATGAAGGTGGAGATGATGTCAGAAGCAGCCCTGAATGGAAATGGGGATGACTTGAACAATTATGACAGGTATTTCATAGGAAGACATACGGATTGCTGTAATCCCAGCACTTTGGGAGGCTGAGGCGGGTGGATCATGAGGTCAGGAGTTCAAGACCAGTCTGGCCAACATGGTGAAACCCCATCTCTACTAAAAATACAAAAGTTAGCCAGGTGTGATGACACATGCCTCTAATCCCAGCAACTTGGGAGGCCAAGGAAGGAGAAGCGCTTGAATCCGGGAGTCGGAGGTTGCAATGAGCTGAGATTGCGCCATTGCACTCCAGCCTGGGTGACAGAGCAAGACCCTGTCTCAAAAAAAAGCCATACAGATTGGAACCTTAGTTTCATCAAAATAAAGGTATGTTTTTAAAGTGAGCTTCTCTAGTGGATTGTAAAAAGACACAACAAAAAAACCCACAACTTTTTTTGCAGTTCCTTTGCCATAAATAGATTTTTGTAAAGCTGGCAAGCAAGAGGAGACCTCAAATGGTTTAACATGAAAATTTTAAATGTGAGGCTGTCACGGTGGCTCACGCCTGAAATCCCAGCCCTTTGGGAGGCCAAGGTGGACAGATCACCTGAGGTCAGGAGTTTGAGACCAACTTGGCCAAACTGGCAAAGCCCTATCTCTACTAAAAATACAACAAAATTAGCTGGGCATGGTGGTGCGTCCCAGCTACTTGGAAGGCTGAACCCAGGAGGCGGAGGTTGCAGTGAGCTGAGATCATTGCCATTGCCCTCCAGCCTGGGCAACAGAGCAACTCCATCTCAAAAAAAAAACAAAAAAAAAAACAAAAAACCTTTAAATGTGGAATAATGTACTACTTACACTGGATGCTCACAGACTTGGCCATAATTAGTTCTTGCTTAATTTTTAAATTCTTTGCAAGGGTTTTGTCTCTTCAGTTTCTTCTGATAAATTTTCTGATTTCACACATTAACATTTGTAGTGATGATCAGGAGAAACAGTCCAAGAAGAAACCTCGCCTCTTCTGTGACATTTGTGACTGCTTTGATCTCCACGACACAGAGGACTGTCCTACCCAGGCACAGATGTCAGAGGACCCTCCCCATTCCACACACCATGGCAGTCGGAGTGAGGAACGGCCATACTGTGAAATCTGTGAGATGTTTGGACACTGGGCCACCAACTGCAATGACGATGAGACCTTCTGATGAAGCCTCAAGTGGAGAACTGGGCCTTCTCAGACGCACTCGCATTGACACAACGTAACACCAGCATTGTGTGTGCAGACTTCAGGAGAACTCATGTTATTTTTTACCCCATCAACAAATCTAGGAAAATATTTTGATCTTTAACAAATTGCCCTTTAGTCTCCCCTTAGGAGTATAATAAATATTTAGTAGGTGAAATTTCACCTCAGATTTTGTTTTCTTGGTATTTAAGTTTGAAGACATTGCACCAGATGCCATTACATTTATTGTCCCTAAACCTCATAGAAAAATCCCTACCCTTACAATACCTTATTTAAGTAACTTTAAATTATGCCGTTACTTTTCATATTTGCACTAAAATATTTCCAGGCTGCATTTGTATATTTAGATTTTTTGGTTAAGCTTTGACACTGGAGTGAGTTGAAAAAATGTGCCATTTTGCATTTTCATCTACTCATTTAAAGTATTTTATTCTTATTCAAAGAAATATCTGAGCTCTTTGCACTACCTGTTATCAGTAGTGCCTTTATTTCAGGCTTGATAATACTTAGGTGTGATTATAAAATTGTGAAGCAGGTAAAGGGAGGGGAAACCCCCAAACTGCTGTGGGGACATTTTATAATCTATATGCTGCACCCACTTACTCTACTGTGGTGTTTGGTTTATTAGTTTTGCATAATTTCAGCTTCTATATATTATATGTATATATTTTTTAAAAATCTCTATTTTGGGAAAAAACATATACAATGTGTCTTTCTTTTTGGATATTTACCTTTATGAAAAAGGAAACACTTAAAATGATCATCAGGACATAACAGACTAGGCCAGAAATAACATCATGTGGCTTTGCAACTATTTTTGTTTTCCTTTTATTTCTTTACTATATTTAAATAACTGGAGGAGTTTCTCCAATTTTTTTTTTCCTTCTCTAGCAGGTATCCCCAGCAGTCAGTTAACAATAGCCACTAAAAAATGCCTAAATTAACTAATCTACAATCTTCCTTTACAAGTTTTTTTTACTGTTTTTAGATGAATGTACGATGAGAAGTTCAACATTAATAATTTTGGATTTTCTTATCACAAAAAAGAAAATGAAGGACCTCAAAGCACCAGAACAGTTTATCAACCAGTTTGAATCTATTTATCTTCATTTGAATGTCTTCTAGAATAAATATGTAAAAAGTAATAAAATGTATCTTCCATGCTACATGTACAATAAGAACTTCTATAATTGTATATATGCCTTTGATGTATTTTCCCCTCAAGATTATCAACTGTGTGTTTGACAGTGAATATTAAATCTGTTATGAGTTGAAATTTTTGATTATAAATGTAATACGAATTGTTTCACAAACAGAAAACATGTAAAGCAGTATTAAAATTTGGCCAAACAAGTGTTCTGTATCTACTTTAATAAATGCTTATTATTTTTGTTTTGTTGGTTTTATTTTGTTTTACACAGGGTCTCACTCTGTCATCCAGGCTGGAATACTGTGGCACAATCACAGGTTGCTGCAGCCTCCAACTCTGGGCTCAAGCAGTCCTCTCACCTCAGCCTCCGAAGTAGCTACAACTACAGGCAAGTGCCACCACACCTGGCTAATTTTTTAATTTTTTTGTATAAAGTGAGTCTCCCTATGTTGCCCGAGCTGGTTTTGAACTCCTGAGCTCAAGTAATCCTCCCACCTCAGCCTCCCAAAGTGTTCAGAGTACAGGTGTGAGCTACCACACCCAGCCAATAAATGATTATTCTTTTTTGCTAGTGGTAGTAAACTGATGTTATTCTCAAGTTTGTCAAATGAGCAAGCCCTATTCATCCATATAGCAATTTCTACTGCAGTCTTGTTACTAAACGACTTTTAAGAAATTGGTGGCTGGGCATTGGTGGCTCATTCCTGTAATCCCAACACTTTGTGAGGCTGAGGTGGGAGGATCACATGAGCCCAGGAGTTAGTTTAAGACTAGTCCAGGCAGTATGAGATGTCATCTCCAAAAAAAAAAAAAAAAAAAAAAAGATAGGCAAGCATGGTGACACAAATCTGTAGTCCCAGCTGGGACTACTGAGGAGGTTGAGGCAGGAGGATTGCTTGAGCCCGGGAGGTAGAGGCTGCAGTGAGCAATGATCGTGCCACTGCACTCCTAGGCAACAGAGTAAGACAGTCTCTTAAAACATTTTGTGGTATGTCTTTCTGTCCTTCTTAAAGTGTTTCGTGAGACATTTAGCATAATGTACCTATGGTTATCCATTCCTATATCACACCGCATTACCTGACAAAAAAATAAATGTGTCACCATATGGTGCCCACTGTCTATTCATCCATGAAGTCTTAGAAACTGGAAAGTCAATATGACGTTTACAAAAATTATTACTGAACCAACTGAGTGCTAGGCCTTTGAACATGCTTTTCTTGTTTTGAGGCAAGGTCTCACTCTGTCACTCAGGCTGGAGTGCAGTTGTGCAATCTCAGCTTACTGCAACCTCCACCTCCAGTGCTCAAGCCAGCCTTCCACCTCACCCTCCTGAATGGCTGGGACCACAGGCGCATGCCACCACACCTGGCTAATTTTATTGTTTTATTTTTTTTGAAACAGAGTTTCACTCTGTCACCAGGATGGAGTGCAGTGGTGCCATCTTGGTTCACTCCAACCTCTGCCTCCCTGGTTCAAGCAATTCTCCTGCCTCAGCCTCCCAAGTAGCTAAGACTACAGGCATGTGCCACCATACCCAGCTAATTTTTGTATTTTTAGTAGAGATAGGGTTTCACCATGTTGGCCAGACTAGTCTTGAACTCTGACCTTAGGTGATCTGTCCACCTCAGCTTCCCAAAGTGCTGGGATTACTGGCTAATTTTTGTATATTTGGTAGAGACAGGGTTTTGCTTTGTTGACCAGGCTCAAACTCCTGAGTTCAAGAGATCTGCCCACCTTGGCCTCCCAAAGTGCTGGGATTACAGGTGTGAGCCACCATGCCTCACCTAACATCCGTTTCAGGAATACAGATTCACCCACAGGTAGGTATTTCCAAAGCAGTTACTCCTTTGTAAAATAGGAGTATTTTACAAAGTAAAATAAAAATATTACTTCTAGGCTGGGCACGTTGGCTCACGCCTGTAATCCCAGCATTTTGGGAGGCCGAGGCAGGTGGATCACGAGGTCAAGGGATCGAGACCATCCTGGCCAACATGGTGAAACTCTTGTCTCTACTAAAAATAGAAAAAAATTAGCCGGGCGTGGTGGCATGTGCCTGTGGTCCCAGCTACTTGGGAGTCTGAGGTGAAAGAATCGCTTGAACCTGGGAGGCAGAGGTTGCAGTGAGCCGAGATTGTGCCATTGCACTCCAGCCTGGCGACAGAGCAAGACTCTGTCTAAAAAAAAAAAGAATATTACTTCTACCTAAAGAATATGCAAAGACACAGTAGTTCTCAACTTTGGTACTGACCTTAGGTGACTAAAAGACTCTAAACAAGTCTGCAGTATTTGTAGGGGAACTATAGTAGTTCAGAAATGTCTGTCCTGGTCTATGAAAGCACCTGTTGTTTCTTAACCATTTTCTAGCATCCTGATCCTGCTCAGGGATAGTTTCTCATCTCCGTCTTAGGTACACTCATGCATGCTGAGATCTCACTAACCTGGGGCATTTCACTTCTTACAGTAAGTTATAACCTCATTTAACAGCTCATAACATGACCTGCTGAACTCAACATTTATTCTCACAGGTGTTAAAATGACGCATTCTCCTGGCTATCAGTATGTATACAGAAAAAAAATATTGTGTATTATCAGCCAGGAGCAGTAGAGGTATCTGTAGTCCCAGTTACTCTGGAGACTGAGGCCATATGATAGCTGGAACCCAAGAGTTTGAGGCCAGCCTGGGCAACACAGAAACCCCATCTCTAATTATTATTTTTTAAATTATCAGTTGAGGCTGGAGAACCACTTTGAAAACCAGGTTGAGAACTAACGCATGGAAGCGTTTCCATGTGTGTTAAATTGTTAAAATATAAATGTCCTTGTTGGAATAAGATTGAGAACAGAAGTTCTGGTTGAGTGGCTGCTTTTCTGCACCATCCACAAATACCACTTTTTGCTTGTTCAGACTCTGTGGTAAGTGCTTCATAATGTAAAGAGTATAGAAGATACTGAAGGAAGCTATGCACTCGAAGGAGAAAATTTTCATCTTTGACCAGATCCCAAAAGCCCATTTCCACCCCAAAGTATCGAAAAGCATATGTACTAATAATACTAAGCTTATTGAGCAATCAGGTTCCAGGCACCCAGCTAAGCTTCTCACGTGGACTACGTGATGCAATTCATACTTTCTTTGATCCTCACGACAACTCACAGGTAAATGGAATTTTACTGAGGCAAGTGATGGGACCTGGATTCCAGAAGCAATATTATTTGTGTGAAATGCCACGTCACTGTAAAAGTCTGTTAGGAAGGGATTACAAAAAAAAGGCCACTCAAAATTCCCTCGATCCCTATATTCATACATTTTAGCACACAAATCAAAACAGTCTTCATTAGTGCAAAGCTAAGAACTTTGTGACTGCTATAATTGAAAAGATTTGAGCAGTGGGTGGCGGCGCGCACCTGTGGTCCCAGCTACTCCGGCGCCTGAGGTGGGAGGATCACTTGAGCCCGGGAGGTGGAGGCTGCAGTGAGCTATGATTACGTCACTGCACTCCAGCCTGAGCGACCGGGCGAGGAGTCCCTGTCTCAAAAAAACGTCTTTTTAAATCCAAGTTTAGCCTTAAGATATCATTTTACAGCAAGCACCTTTGCTGAAAATAAAAAATCGCGATTTTTAAAAGAGACGAGAGAGTGTCTCTTTTTTTTGATACAAAGTCTGCCCAGGCTGGTCTCGAACTCCCGGCCTCAAGCGATTACTCCTATGTCGGCTTCTTAAAGTGTTAGGGATTGACAGGCGTGAGCCACAACGCCCAGGCTTAGGCCACATCCTTCAAATCGCTTTTCAGCGCCAGATGACTCCTGGAGTGAGGCAGGCTCTGAAACGCGCCCTGGGTCTTAGCAGGAGTCTGAACAACCACCGGGGTAGAAGAAAGAGGTGGACACTAGGGCCAGACGAGATAGAAGACGCACCCGGCCGATTCCGGTTTCCGGGTTGGCGTGCGCAGCCGCACCGGTCACGTGGACGCGTTGTCACGTGACCGCGCCCGTGGCCCTCCTGTTAGAACCAGAGGCCGTGGTGGACCTTGTGGGGCAGGGGGCGGTAGGGCACGATGGCTGCGCACCTGTCTTACGGGCGGGTGAACCTGAACGTGCTGCGCGAGGCGGTGCGTCGCGAGCTGCGCGAGTTCCTGGACAAGTGCGCGGGAAGCAAGGTGAGGGGCGGGAGGCAGCGACACCGCCCTCGTCTCCGCTGCTCCGGCCTGCCTTCATCCGTTCTCTGACCGCCTGAGCTCGCGGTGTACGAGGTCCCCGGGGCTTCACAGGAGGCGAGCCTCAAGGCCCTTCTACCCGCACCCATGTGCAGGCGTTAACGATGAAGGCGGGGGTCCTGGGCGAACAGCCTGGAGCCGGAGTGGCTTCGAGATTGTTTTGTGAGAGCAGAGTAAGCCACTGTGATATCCTGGCTCCTGATGAGCCAGTGTACGTCAGGTGCCTCTTCTGCCGCCTGCCGAGGCGCGGGACGGGTGGGTGGCCCAAGAATGTGGATGGTCAAGTGTCCATTCATTACAGGGATCATACGCGTCAGTACAAATCTTACGTTAGAAAGTCTCTTAAAACACCAACACCTTACAACCTGCTGTTCACGCGTGTTAGGAGAGAAGTTGTAATCATTTGGGCTTTTAAACCGGCCTCCTAAAATAGTATTACTTCTCTAGTAACACCCTTTTCACAAGAGAGTCAGGAACTAGATCAGAGATTTTGTAGAATTTTTTTTTTCTTTTTTTGAGACAGAGTCTTGCTCTGTCGCCAGGCGCCAGACTGGAGTGCAGTGGCGTGACCTCGGCTCACTGCAACCTCCGCCTCCCGGGTTCAAGCAGTTCTGCTGCCTCAGCCTCCCGAGTAGTTGGGACTACAGGCGCGTGCCACCACGCCCAGCTAATTTTTGTATTTTTTAGTAGAGACGGGGTTTCACCATGTTGGCCGGAATGGTCTCCATCTCTTGACCTCATGATCTGCCCGCCTTGGCCTCCCAAAGTGCTGGAATTACAGGCGTGAGCCACCGAACCCGGCCAGGATTCCTTTTAAATGATATCACCTCTTCCTCATCCCCTTAGGGTTAATCAGTCACCCTAAGTAACTGACAGTACAACTGTGAAAAGTCCAACTGAGGAGCCTCAGTCTTGGAGAGAGCAGAACCCCAAAAAGTAGAGAGGGTGCTAGCAGCCTTTGAGAGAAGAAAGCAGGCTAAATCACAGGGGTCCAGTTTCAGTTCAGCAAAGGATGCTGAAATCTGAATAACATCATGTATTGTATCAATGTCAATATCCTGGTTGTAATATGTTACCCCCGGAGGAAATTGAGCAAAGTGTACAGGGGCTCGCTCTGTATTATTTCTTTTAACTAAATGTTAATGTACGGTTATTTAAATAAATATTTCAATTTAAGAAAAAGAAATGATACTGGAGTTTAGTAGTAGAAATACTCATAGGGGCCCAGAGCAATGACTCAGGGTGTCAAAAAGTCCTAGGTTGGAGTCCTTTCTCCCTTATACACTGTGTGGTCCAAGATCGCTATATGGCCTTGGAAAGTACTTAAACTTAATGAGATTTTAAGAATTTTCTCTTTTGGCCTGGCGTGGTGGAAGAGGAAGTGCAATGTAATCACAGCACTTTGGGAGGTCACGGCAGGCAGATCGCTTGAGCCCAGAGTTGGAGACCAGCCTGGGCAACATGGCCAAATCTCATCTCTACTACAAAAAAAAAAAGTTAGCCTGGTGTGATGGCACACACCTGTAGTCCCAGTTCCTCTCACCTAAGCCTGGGAAATCGAGGCTGCAGGGGGCGGTGATTCCACTACTGCCCCGTCTCAAAAAAAAAAAATCCTCTTTTGTCAAAATAAGATTTGTAATACCTATATTGTAGGTTTTAATTTTGTATAATTGACAATTTCCATATGGATCAATCTAATAATACCATAACACAGGTATACAGCCAACTAAAGTTCTTCTTTCTGTTCAGGACAGTAATTAACTTCTAACTTTCTCAGGACCAACAGTAGCATTGCTTTCCCTGGATGCTGTTTTTCTTTAGATTAAGGATATGAATGTGTTCAGAGCTAATTTGTTTTTATTTGGCTGCACTCAGTGGCTCATACCTGTAATCCCAGCACTTTGGAAGGCCAAGGTGTGTGGATCACCTTAGGTCAGGAGTTTGAGACCAGCCTGGCCAACATAATGAAACCCCATCTCTACTCAAACTACAAAAATTGGCCGGGCATGGTGCTGCATGCCTGTAATCCCAGCTACTCAGAAGGCTGAGATAGGAGAATCACTTGAACCCTGGAGGCAGAGGTTGCAATGTGCCAATATCACACCAATGCACTCTAATCTGGGTGACAGAGCAAGATTCCATCTCAAGAACAAAACGACAACAAAAAAACTCCAAAATGTTTCATTTCTTTTTTCTCCTTTATTATTATTATTTTTTAAACCTTATAACACAAGGAGTAAATTTTTTAATCCCCAGAGTTTGAAGCAAGTAATCCTTCTGTTTATGATAGGCTATTTTCTATTGATACTGTCGAAATTCCTGATATTAACTATAATAAGAGAATGTTTCTCCCTTCTTACAGGCAATAGTTTGGGATGAATACCTAACTGGACCCTTTGGCCTGATTGCGCAGTATTCACTACTGAAGGTAAATGAGCTATTTGAGTTTTTTTAGGGGAATAATAATTCTGTACTTTAGCAGTTATGATAGGATTTTTTATTTCTTCCTTAATCATTGCTTTGCAAAGCTGTTTGGTCTTTATAAACACTGATACTAGTGCCCGATTAACATGTTGTATCCATTGGCCAATGGTTCTGTACTGATCCTAGCATTATATTATGTGACTATTACCTGGTGTTTTTGAGAGTTCATTATGTAAGAGTAATTTGAATGCTGCTGCAATAACAGTGGCTTTAGGGGTGGGCGTGGTGGCTCACACCTGTAATCCCAGCACTTTGGAAGGCCAAGGTGTGTGGATCACCTTAGGTCAGGAGTTTGAGACCAGCCCGGCCAACATGGTGAAACCCCATCTCTACTCAAAATACAAAAATTAGCTGGGTGTGGTGGTGGGCACCTGTAATCTCAGCTACTCTGGAGGCTGAGGCAGGAGAATCACTTGAACCCAGGAGGTGGAGGTTGCAATGAGCCTGCACTCCAGCCAGGGCAACAGAGTGAGACTCCCTCTCAAAAAGCAAAACAAAACAAAACAGTGGCTTTATACTGAAACTTTGTCCTTTATGTATTTGGCTTTGAGGGAATCTAAATTTTGATATTAAAATATTAATGTGCACTTGACTGGGAATGTTTTTGATTTCTGAGTCTGAAAATGATAGGTAAATTTCAGTCTTTTTGTTAACCTTTTGTATATGTGTTTGCCTAGGAACATGAAGTGGAAAAAATGTTCACACTTAAAGGAAGTCGTTTGCCGGCAGCTGATGTCAAGAATATTATTTTTTTTGTCAGACCCAGGCTAGAGTTGATGGATATAATTGCTGAAAACGTGCTCAGGTATCTCAGAGCTTGTGTTTGATCTAAAAGAGTTTGGTCCCTATCATGCTTTTAATATATGAGCTCCTTCTCATGGAAGACCCTCATTCTTGCCATTGCAAGGTGGTCTTTTGGAAAACTGAGATAGGCATGGAAGAATATAAAAGAGAAGATGAAGGCTGGTAGAAGGTGGAGATGGCTAATGGGTACAAAAAAAACAGAATGAATCAGACCTACTGTTTGATAGCACAACAGGAGGACTATAGTTAATGGTAACTTAATTGCTTTTTTTTTTTTGTATTTTTAGTAGAGACAGGGTTTCACCACGTTGGTCAGGCTGGTCTTGAACTCCTGACCTCGTGATCCGCCCTTGTCAGCCTCCCAAAGTGCTGGGATTACAGGTGTGAGCCACCACGCCTGACCGGTTTTTTTTTGTTTTGTTTTGTTTTGAGATGGAGTTTTGCTCTTGTTTCCCATGCTGGAGTGCAATGGCTTGATCTCAGTTCACTGCAACCTCCATCCCCCTGCCTCCAGGTTCAAGCTATTCTCCTGCCTCAGCCTCCTGAGTAGCTGGGATTACAGGTGTGCACTACCATGCCTGGGTAATTTTTTGTATTTTTAGTAGAAATGGGGTTTCACCGTGTTAGCCAGGCTGGTCTTGAACACCTGACCTCAGGTGATCTGCCCACCTCGGCCTCCCAAAATGCTGAGATTACAAGTGTGAGCCATCAGCCCTGGCCTTAATTGCATAGTTTTAAACATAAAGAGTGAGGCTGGGCATGGTGGCTTACACCTGTAATCCCAGTATTTTGGGAGGCCAAGGTGGGTGGATCACTTGAGGTCAGGAGTTCGAGACCAGCCTGGCCAATGTAGTGAAACCCCATCTGTACTAATAATACAAAAATTAGCTGGATGTGGTGTCACATGCCTGTAATCCCAGCTACTTGTGAGGCTGAGGCACAAGAATCTTTTGAACCTGGGAGGCCGAGGTTGCAGTGAGCCGAGATCCTGCTACTGCACTCCAGCCTGGGCGACAGAGGGAGACTCCATCTCAAAAAAAAAAAAAAAGTGTCATTGGATTGTTTGTAACTCAGTAAGTGCTTGAGAGGATGTGCCCCCCACATTCTCCATGATGTGCTTATTTCACATTGCATGCCTATTTCATAACATCTCATGGACCCCATAAATGTATACACCTACTATATACCCCCCAAAAATTAAATATGTAAGAGAGGATGGGAAACTGAGGAAGTCTTTCTCAGCAGTTTGAGAGAAGGATCATCTTCTAATCCCATTCTTTCAGGGTAGGCAAAAGTTTAAACATGTGTCAGTAAAAACGACCCGGGTTTAAAAAAATAAGCCTCCAGCAGTTATTTTTAAATATACTGCATGTACTTGAATTTCATAAACAAAAAAGCTGATTAAAATTTAATACAGCATCCAGTCTATAGAGGAAGTGCTCCCAGCCCAGTCTGCACTCTGTGGTACAATTGATTGATGCAGCCCCTAAAATCTTAAAAGCGTAAGGGCTATTTTTGGAAGTCTGCTGTCAATGAAAGTAGGGGTGGGAGTGATCTTTCATTTTAATTTAAGACTCTTTATGGCTGCATTGCTTTGGTTGAAGAACCATTTGTTTTTAGTGAGACACAAATACCTATTTCAGTAAACTTCAGAGCTTTAATGCCCCATAGATAGTTTAAGAGAATGCTAAAAAAGTACTAGCCAGGACTCAATGCTGCTTTTCTGTTGGGGAAGAGAGACTGGGTGCGGCTGTAACAATTTGGGTTTGAGAGTCAGCTTTTGGTTATTTTTTTGAGACACAGGCTCACTCTGTTGCCCAGGGTAGAGTACAGTGGTCGGATCTCTGCTCACTGCAACCTCTGCCTCGTGTGTTCAAGCGATTCCCCTGCCTTAGCCTCCTGAGTAGCTAGGATTACAGGCACACACCACCACACCCAGCTAATTTTTGTATATTTTATTTATTTATTTATCTTTGAGATGAGAGTCTTGATCTGTTGCCCAGGCTGGAGTACAGTGGCACGGTCTCAGCTCACTGCAACCTCCACCTCCCATATTCAAGCAATTCTCCTGCCTCAGCCTCCCAAGTAGCTGAGATTACAGGTGTCTGCCACCATGCCCGCCTAATTTTTTGTATTTTTTAGTAGAGATGGGATTTCACCACATTGGCCAGACTGGTCTCGAACTCCTGACCTCAAGTGATCTGCCCACCTTGTTCTCCCAGAGTGCTGGGATTACAGGTGTGAGCCACTGCACCCGACCTGAGAGTCATTATTTATATGATTTATCTAGCTAGCTTTATAGTGCCTAGTATGTGCCAGGTAGTGGGGATAAACAAAGTAAAATGGTCCACGACTCTTAGGAGCTCATAAGCTAACAAATGTTACTTCCTTTGCAGTGAAGATAGACGAGGCCCAACGAGAGATTTCCACATTCTGTTTGTGCCACGCCGTAGCCTGTTGTGCGAACAGCGGTTGAAGGATCTGGGTGTCTTGGGATCCTTTATTCATAGGGAGGAGTACAGCTTAGATCTCATTCCGTTCGATGGGGATCTCTTATCCATGGAATCAGAGTGTGCATTCAAAGTAAGTTTGGCATTTCCTTGACATCAGGCATTAATTTTTGCCCAGTTTATGAGTGTGAAAGTATCACAGTATTGTTTTAATTTGTGATTACTGTGAACCTGAGTTCCATTTTATATGTTTATTGATGTTTAAGATTTTCTCTTCAGCAAATTGTTTGTTCATTTTGTTTGCCCATTTTTTCTTTTTGGGTAATTCTTTGTATATTCTGGATGTTGATCATTATGGGTTATAAAAGCTGCAAGTATCTTCCCAGTCTGACTTGTCTTTTAACTTTGTTTATAATGTCTTTTATCATGTAGACATTTCCCATTAAAAGTAGTTAAATTTTAAAATAATAGCTTTATTATAACTCTTAATACTGGCTGGGCACGTTGGCTCATGCCTATAATCCCAGCACTTTAGGAGGCTGAGGCGGGTGGATCACCTGAGGTCAGGAGTTCGAGACCAGCCTGGGCCACATGGCGAAACCCCGTCTCTACTAAAAATACAAAAGTTAGCCAGGTATAGTTGTGGGTGCTTATAATCCCAGGTACTCAGGAGGCTGAGGCAGGAGAATCACTTGAACCCAGGAGGCAGAGGTTGCAGTGAGCCAAGATTGTGGCACTGCACTCCAGCCTGGGTGACAGAGGGAGACTATCTCAAAAAGAAAAAAAAAAACTCATAATACCATGAAATTCTCTCCTTGACGGTGAGAATACACGGTTTTTAGTGTATTCACAAAGTTGTACAACTATCACCACTGTCTAAGTATGGTACATTTTAACTACCCCAAAAAGAAGCCCAGGCCCGGTAGCAGTCCATCCCTATCTTTCCTTCCCCCAGCCTCTGGCGGGCACTAATCTAGTTCAGTCTGTATGAATTTGCCTATCCTGGAGTTTTCTTTTTCTTCTTTTTTTTGAGACAGAGTCTCACTCTTTTGCCCAGCCTGGAGTGCAGTGACGTGATCATACCTCACTGCAGCCTTGACCTCTAGGCTTGAGCCATCCACTAGCCTCAGCCTTTTGATTAGCCGAAACTACAGGCATGTGCCATCACACCTGGCTGATTTTTAAAAAATTTCTTTTATTTCTATTTTTATTTTTTGGAGAGACAGTATCTCACTGTGTTGCCCAGGCTGGTTTACTTACTCTGGAGATTTCTTAGAAATGAAATCATATAATACTTATGTGGTCCTTTGTGTGTGGCGTCTTCACTTAGTGTCATGTTTTCAGGGTTCATCCAGGTTGTAGCCTGTGTCAGGGCTTCATTCCTTTTTCTTGCTGAATAGCATTGCATTGTAATGATATCATTCATCAGTTGATGGACACCTGATGGGTTGTTTCCACTGTTTGGCTGTCATGATACTTTTGAGAAAAGGTTTTTTGTAGATGTATATTTTCATTTATTGTAGATATACCTAGGAGTAGAATTGCTGACTCATATGGCAACTCTACATTGAATATTTTGAGGAGCTGCCAAACTCCTGCGCTGAAGCTGTACCATTT
This sequence comes from Plecturocebus donacophilus, assembly GCA_004027715.1. Taxonomy (NCBI): domain Eukaryota; kingdom Metazoa; phylum Chordata; class Mammalia; order Primates; family Pitheciidae; genus Plecturocebus; species Plecturocebus donacophilus. Next base: position 68,235 of record PVKP010005424.1, read on the forward strand.
GTACTCCCAGCAGCAGTGTGTGAGGGGTGCGGTTGCACATCCACATGGACACACTTGTTCTTCTGTCCTTTTTTGAATTATCACTTTGTCACCCAGCCTGGAGTGCAGTGACGTGATCTCAATCTCGGTGCGCTGCAAACTCTGCCTCCCGGGCTCAAGTGATTCTCCCACCTCAGCCTCCTGTGTAGCTGGGATCACAGGCACACGCCACCACGCCTTGCTAGTTTTTGTAATTTTAGTAGAGATTAGGTTTTACCATGTTGGTCCAGCTAGTCTCAAACTCCTGACCCCAGGTGATCCACCGCCCAAAGTGCTGGGATTACAGCCATGAGCCATTGCACCCAGTCTTCCCAGGTGGTTTTGTGTGTATTTTGGAGGTCCTTTTTTCAGTGCAAAAATATATATATTTTATGAAATGAGATTATACTCAAGGTTGTTCAACTTATTCTTTCCATATCTTAAGAGATTGTGGCTTTCATTTGTCACTTGTCACGAAAATCTGCCTCCTCCTTTGTAAAAACAATGCAGTATTCTGTCCTGTGGTCTTTTGCATTTTTGGGTATTAGCATGTGGCTCTCCCAGCATGTCCTGCCAGAGTTTACACCCACCAGTGAATGAGACCCCAGGTCTCAGTGTAAGTCTGTGTTCTCCAGTCTTTTATTCAAGAGCTGATTCAGAAGAGCTGGTATGCCAGGTGAACAGTTTTCTTCCAGAAGCCCCAGCTCTGCCCAGGAAAGGTGCTCCCATGGCTGCACCCACCCTTGGGGCTGCCAGCTTTAGGGCCTAGACTGGCAGGCAGCAGTTTTGGAAAATGCATTTGAGGCCCCAGTTTTCCTGGCACGGTGTGAAATAACCGGAAATGATTTTATCTGTTGCTGCATCCCAGCCCCAGGAACAGAGATGGGCCCCTAGGAGGCCCCTGTGGCCTGGCAGTAATTGGCCTTTCCCCTCACAGGAGTGCTACCTGGAGGGCGACCAGACGAGCCTGTACCATGCAGCCAAGGGGCTGATGACCCTGCAAGCTCTGTACGGAACGATCCCCCAGATCTTCGGGAAAGGAGAATGCGCTCGGGTGAGAACCGGCTGCTTTCGGGTGGCAAAGGAGGGGCCCTTCACACCCTGAAAGGGAGTAGGAACGGGAAGCTTCTCACGCACAAATTCAGCTGATCCTAATTATTTATGAAGACTGTACTCATGTATTTGCCTCGTCATTAAAATGCACTTATAACCCTCCAAGTCAGTGTTCCTGGTGCTTTTATGGGTGGGCACAGTGGTGAGTTTGAGTAACCAACTGTGCATGTTCCCATCTGAGGCAGGGTGACACTCCACTTTCTCATTTCAGCTCTCAGACTGCCAGCAGGTGTCCTTTTCACAGTCTCACTGTCACGTTTTTCATACGTGTGTACTTTTTTTGGTGATTTCACTGTTTAAAATGGCCCCCAGTCGTAGGGCTGAGGTGCAGTCTGGTGTCTTGAGCACAAACGCTGTGATATGCCTGGCAGAGACGGTACATGTGTCAGAGATGCTTTGTTCAGGTACAAGTCACAGAGCTGGGGCTGTGCGTTCGAGTGAATGATCAACAGTGATGTTAAGTCAGGCATCTTTAAGCAGAAACACATATAAAACTGGGTTATGTGTTGATCATTTGACAAAAACGTTGAGACCAGAGGCTCACAGAAACTTAACTCTGCATTTCCCCCAGGAACGGCGGTCCCATCTTCGCTAATTTAGTGTTTACAGTGACTTCATAGAACATAACTACTGCAAATCCCAAGCATAGACTGACCTGATTTTATGCCTCATTGGCATATGGCAGCTCCCTTGGCGCAAGTGTCGGGATGGATGCCAGCAGCAAGGCGCTTTCCTAGAGCTGCTTATTTCTTAGCAATGCACTCTCCCACGGTTTTCTCCTTTTTTACTTTTTTGATTGTCTTTCTGGTTTTAGACGAATTTTAAAATCTGCTCGTTCCCAGGAGGGCCCCACCTCATCCAATGTTTTGTTTCCAGCAAGTGGCCAATATGATGATCAGGATGAAGAGAGAGTTTACAGGAAGCCAGAATTCAATATTTCCTGTTTTTGATAATCTCTTGTTGCTTGATCGGAATGTGGATTTATTAACGCCCCTTGCCACTCAGCTGACATATGAAGGACTCATTGATGAAATTTATGGCATTCAGAACAGTAAGTACGTGATGTCTGTCTCCACTAATAGGTAATATGAGAGGAATATCTTTTGTGGAGGCTACTGTTTGTATATTGGACACTTAAGCATATTTGAAGTCAGAGATCCAATTTTAATGATGATTTCAAAGTGTAGATTAATACAGACCTTTTTGAAACCATTTGGCAACACATAAAACTTTTCTAACCCTTGGTTCAAGAAAACCCAAAGCCTAAGAACATCCTTTGAGGAATCATCCCAAAAAGGGGGATCAGTGAAATTTGCATAAAAATTTCAATTTCCAGGCTGGGCGTGGTGGCTTACACCTGTAATCCGAGCAGTTTGGGAGGCCAAGGTAGGCAGATCATGAGGTTGGGAGTTTGAGATCAGCTGGCCAACATAGCGAAACCCTGTCTTTATGAAAAATAATAAAAATTAGCCAGGCGTGGTGGCATGTACCTGTAGTCCCAGCTACTTGGGAATCTGAGGCAGGAGAATCGCTTGAACCCGGGAGATGGAAGTTGTGGTGAGCCGAGATGGCACCACTGCAGTCCAGCCTGGGCAACAGAGTGAGACTCTGCCTCAAAAAAAAAAAATTTCCATCTCCATTTTCTTACCAGAATTTTCCAAACAATCTCAGTGGTGGAGTACATTATAAAATATTATGGAACCAGCTGGGCATGGTGGCACACACCTGTAATCCCAGCACTTTGGGAGGCCAAGGCAGGTGGATCACTTGAGGTCAGGAATTTGAGACCAGCCTGGCCAACATGGTGAGACCCGTCTCTACTAAAAATACAAAAAATTAGCCAGGCATGGTGGGTGTGTGCCTGTAATCCCAGCTACTTGGGAGGCTGAGATGGGAGAATTGCTTGAACCTGGAGGCAGAGGTTGCAGTAAGCTGAGATAGCACCACTGCCCTACACCCTGGATGACAGAGTGACACTTTGTCTCAGAAAACAAAGAAATTATGGAAACATCAAAATAATAATTGTGGAACATAAAAGCTGCATAGGCAGGCTTATTTCAATTAGAAATTATTATATATTTGTATGTGTATGTATATGTATTCTAAACTATAATATATTTATAAAAAATGACTGAGAATATAAGAAAGGGAAATAACTGGAGGCGGACTAATCAGATCATGCCTCCAAAGGGTCAGTTTTTAGAAAGCTGCTTGCTTTACATATAAATCAGAGAGCACTGGAAACAATAAAAGTACTGACTTTGACTTTCAGACACTGGGATTCAGTGACCTCTGAGCAAACTGCGGTTGTCGGTGATGCAAGGGTTGGCCAGCAGTTTAGTGCCTAGGCCTGTCTTTGTCCTCTGTGAGCCGAGGCCATGGGTCTCCCACAGAGGGCACTGGCGTATGGGATGCACACCTCCTTGCGGCCGGCAGTCGTTAAGGAAGGCTGTGGAAGCAGTGGTGTTTGTGCTGGGTTTGGAAAGAAGCAGAGAGTTTAGGCAGGGGTCCTGGGGCAGGGACAGGCGGCATCACACACAAAGTCCTGAAGAGCCAAGCAGCGTGCTTGAGCGGAGCCCACAGCTGGGAAATATTTTAGAGAAACGGCTGGTACAGAAGGTTGAGGCCACTCGATGGAAGACTTGGGTAGCTGGCTAGAGCTTGGGCTTGGTGGGTGATTTGGTCAGTCACAAGCATTTTGCTTTGCTTGGTCTTGGCCCATATGATATTTTCTGTCAGCTTTAAAATGTGATACATTTTAAGTAATAATCCTGAATTTTGCCATAACTTGAAGAATACTGGAAGCACTGGCAAGAGGCCCTGCTCCCAGTGGGTGGCTGAGACCCAGTATCCAGAGCTCCTTGCCTCACTGCAGACCCCCACACCTGTCTCAGCCTGCCTCCTTCCCTCATCTGCATAGTCCCCGGCCTCTAGTGCCATCCTGAATGAAGTCACAGGGAGCCAAGGAAAGGCCCAAGGGGAAGGATGTGTAAGGAAGATAGGGCTGGGCATGGTGGCTCACGCCGGTAACCCTAGTACTTTGGGAGGCCAAGGCAGGCAGATCACTTGAGATCAGGAGTTTGAGACAGACAGACACACACACACACACACACACACACACACACACACACACACACACACACACACACACACACACACAGCCGGATCTGGTGGCACATACCTGTAGTACCAGCTACTCAGGAGGCTGAGGCATGAGAATCGCCTGAACTCAGGAGGTGGAAGTTGCAGTGTGCCAAGATCATGCCACTACACTCCAGCCAGGGCAACAGAGTGAGACTCTGTCTCAAAAAAAAAAAAAAAGATCAAAAATTGAAAAAATATTTTTAAAAAGGTAGGCCTAAAATTCAGAAGGAAAACAGACTCATGGTTGCCAGGACTGCAGGAAGGAGATGGGGAGTGACTACTTATTGGCTTCCCTTTGGGACAAAAACTCTGGAACTAGATGCTGGCTGTGGTCCTACCGTGTTGTATATGTACTAAATGCTACTGGATCATTCATTGTAAAACAAAGTAGTAATTTTTGTATGATGTGCAATTTACCACAAGAATGAATGAATGCATGACCTGGGTGAGGGAATGGAGAGAGACATGAGCAGCTGTTTCTACACACGCCTCCTCAAGATCTTTTATAAAGATTGTAAAAAGTCTTTTTATTATTATTGTTGTTATTGGTCAAAAAAATGGCTAATACTTTGTAAAACTCTATTTATTGACAGAGGAATTCATTTCAGGAGAGCCCTCTGCTGGGTTGTGGGTGGAAATGAGAGAAACGGGGTGGTCCCAGAGTGTGGGCTACCCAGGAAGACATGAAAGGAGCACTCTGCAGTTGAGGATGGGGAGTGGCACAGGGGAAGGGGGTCTGGGAGTCGGCCCAGGGAGCAGCTGTGTAGGACAGGTGAGAGGTAGCCAGAGGGAATTTTCCAAGAAGACATATGTTTAAATTCCCAGCCTTCTTGTAGCAGGTACTTTGCAATGTAAGTCAAACATTGATTAAGAAAAAAATTGGAAAACGAGAAGAAAACATAGATCCCTTATTATCTTCCAACCCTACCCCATGGACCTGTGGCCCCAGACCTTGGGACAACCACTGTTAATTTTGTGGTGTATTTCCTTATAGTCTTTTTTCCCCTTGTGTAGTTTATTTTAATGAACAATGAAATCAGGTTGTACAAATAGTTTCAAATCTGAGTTTGATTTGGTAAGCTAATGAGCATTTTCCTAGCATATGCATTCATTAAAATCCATAATATATAGATTGGGTGCAGTGGCTCATGCCTGTAATCCCAGCACTTTGGGAGGCCAAGGCAGGCAGTTCACCGGAGGTTAGGAGTTCGAGGCCAACATGGTGGAACCCTGTCTGTACTAAATACAACAAAAATTAGCCGGGAGTGGTGGTGCGCACCTGTAATCTCAGCTACTCAGGAGGCTGAGGCAGGAGAATCGCTTGAACCCAGGAGGCAGAGGTTGCAGTGAGCTGAGATTGTGCCATTGCACTCCAGCCTGGGCGACAAGAGTGAAACTCTGTCTCACCAAAAAAAAAAAAAAAAAAAAAAATCCACAGTACATTTAAACCCTAGTTGATGGAGTCATTCTGCTAATGTTGGGCATTTTAGGTTTTTTCCTGTGTGTGTGATTATAAAAACATCTGTATACATAAGTGGGGTTTATGTTGTTTTTGTTTTTTGTTTATTTGTTTTTAATAGAGACAGGTTTCACCATGTTGCCCAGGCTGGTCTTGAACTCTTGAGCTCAAGCAGTTTGCCCTCCTCAGCCTCCCAAATTGCTGGGATTACAGGTGTCAGCCACCGTGCCGAGCCAGTGTTGTTATTTTTGAGGCAGGGTCTCACTTTGTCACCCAGGCTAGAGAACAGTGGCGTGATCATACCCCACTATTGCCTTGACCTTTTTGGCTCAAGCAGTCCTTCCACCTCGGCCTCCCAAGCAGCTGGGACTATAGGAATGCTCCACCAGGCCCAGCTAACTTTTCAAGTTTTTATAGAGACAGGGTCTCCCTATGTTTCCCCAGCTGGTCTTGAACTAGGTTCAAGAGATCCTCCCAGGCCAGGTGTGATGGCTCACACCTCTAATCGCAGCACTTTGGGAGCTGAAGCAGATAGATCATTTGAGGTCAGGAGTTTGAGACCACCCTGGCCAACATGGCGAAACCCTGTCTCTAAATACAAAAATTAGCCAGATGTGGTGGTGTGCACCTGCAATCCCAGCTAATCGGGAGGCTGAGGCAGGAGAACCGCTTGAACCTGGGAGGGCAAGGTTGCAGTGAGCTGAGATCATGCCGCTGCACTCCAGCCTGCGTGACAGAGCGAGACTGTGTCTCAGTTAAAAAAAAATAATAAAGTGGTCGGGTATGGTGGCTCATGCCTGTAATCCCAGCACTTTCGGAGCCTGAGGTGGGTGGATCACCTGAGGTTAGGAGTTCAAGACCAGCCTGGCCAACATGGTGAAACCCCGTTGCTACTAAAAATACAAAAATTAGCCAGGCAAGGTGACAGAGCAAGACTCTGTCTCAAATAAATAAAATAAAATAAAATAAAATATAAAGAGATCCTCCCACCTTAGCCTCTCAAAGTGCTGGGATTAGAGGTGTGAGAGATTTTTTTTATATTTCAGATTATTTTCTTTCCCTGGATTCCCTGATGCAGGATTTTGGGGTGAAAGGCACTTGGTACGTGTTGCCAAATTGCTTTACTGCAGAGTTGCACCAGCTCCATGCCATCAGCAGTTCATGGGCACATGTGGGGTATTCCAGGGAAATAGGGACTCACTTGGCTTGGCAGGAGCAGAATGAGGAGAAGGAGATTAAGGTTACTTCACAGATGAAGTGGATACCATGCTATTTTCAAGAAATATGTGAGAAATATATTTTATATCATGAGATATAGTGAGAATCAGTGAGTAATGTATTTTATATCATGACCCAGCACATACATACATGTATATGTATGTGCATGTGAAACTGAAACAAAAGTTTTATTTAAAAAAACCAAAGCCACCACTACCTTCTCTAATGTCATGTGATCAGTTTTTGTATTTTCTGCTCTGTGCTGTTTCGGGTACTGTTGTTTTTGTTTTTGTTTTTAAGATGCTACTTGCAACCCACCAGCTTGATTTCATGATCCACTAATGGAACATGATCTACAATTTGAAAAAACACTAAAAGACACTGGGGAGATCCTTGTAAGCTTTCTGAGTGGAAAAGTGACCTACTCTCTGAATAAGTTCAGGAAGTAGACATTGCTGCATGTGGTTTGCATAAATGCCCCAAAGATAATTAGAACTGTGGTATCAATATTAGAGTCACTACTTCCTGTACTTTGATCATGGAAAATTGAAAGCTCAGAGCTGTGTGTCGTTTGCCATCTTACATTGTCTCCTGAGCTGGAAACTGTTTTGTGCTTGGGCGCTTGATTGGTTCTTCCAGTCATCTCACACAGGTGCTTATTCCCTTCCATTGCCATTCAGGTTATGTGAAATTACCCCCAGAGAAATTTGCACCTAAGAAACAGGGCGATGGTGGCAAAGACCTCCCCACAGAAGCAAAGAAGCTGCAGCTGAATTCTGCCGAGGAGCTCTACGCTGAGATCCGAGATAAGAACTTCAATGCGGTGGGCTCTGTGCTCAGCAAGAAAGCCAAGATCATCTCTGCAGCATTCGAGGTGAGGCAAGTGTGGGGTGTCATTCTGAAACTCTAGGTCTCAGGTGGATGCCCATCCCAGAGGGGAATGAATAAAAGCTCCAAAAATATGGAGCCATTAAGCTGGGCTTCAGTGCAACTTTTCTCATCTTCAGTAACTACAAATTCTGTACTGGAAGATCCAGGGTTTTCTTTCATTTTAAACTTTCTCACACCCGTGTGGTGTAAAGCTCTTTTTGCGTGGGGGGTAGGTGTAGGCACAAGTGTTTGCAGTTTACAGACTTCCATCATAAACATTTGCTTTACCATCTTTTAAATTATTTCCTACCTCGCTTAAGAGGAAGCCATCTGTACTATAAATAAAAGTTCCTCTCTAATAGAACTTGTGGTTCATGCTGCAAACTCAAGTGTAGCCAGTGTGACTGTGGCAGAGGACCCCAGCACGTGTGGTGAGTGATAATGAGCCTGAAATCCCCAGCTCCCAGGGCTTTTCAGCTGGCGGCTTCGTTATCACCTTCCTGTCTCCTCTTGCTCATTCTCTAGCTTGTTTTGCTCAGGTTCTTTTTTGAAACATGGGAATCCAACAAGATGGTAAACTCTTGAGTATTTAGACTTTAGAAACATAAATTGGAAGTTTTTGAGAATGAATTTTCCATTGAGTATGTAGTTCCAGATTTTTTTTTTGAGACAGGGTCTCACTCTCACCCAGGATGGAGGCAGTGGTACAATCACGGCCTACTACCGCTGCTACCTCCCAGGCTCAAGCAATCCTCCCAGCTCAGCCTCCCGAGTAGCTGGGACCATAGGAACATGCCATCGTGCCCGGCTCAGTTTTTTAGTTTTTGGGGTTTTTTTTGTAGAGACAGGGTCTCCCTGTGTTTTCCAGGCTGGCTTGGAACTCAGCCATGTAATTCCAGATTTTATCTTCTTAGGAATTATATTCATTAATTGATTTTCATATTTCTGAAGTTACTTTTGGTTTAGGTTATTACATTTTGCCAAAAAATATTATCATCACTAAGCTAGGTTCGCTTTGTTCATAGACTGTACTCAAGAGTAAGGTTCAGGCCAGGAACCTGCCTGTGGCTCCCGCCTGTTATCCCAGCACTTTCGGAGGCTAAGGCAGGTGGATTGCTTGAGCCCAGAAGTTCTAAACTAGCCTGGGCTACACAGCAAGACACCATCTCTACAAAACAACTTCTTTTTTTTAATCTAGCTGGACACAGTGGCATGTGCCTGTAATCCCAGCGACCGGAGGCTGAGGTGGGAGCCTAGGAGTTGGAGGCTGCAGTGAGCTGTGATGGTGCCACTGCACTCCAGCCTCGCCGACAGAGAGACCCTGTCTCAAAATCAAAGACAAGACTGAGGTTCAACAGAAAAAATGGCGTGTTTTTTTTTTTTTTTTTTTTTTCTTTACATAGGAAACTTTTCCTCTTTATGGTACCCTCTAAACATTTTTTGACTTAGTTTTTTTACTCAGAAATTTGTATGATTTATGTAATACTGTCTTTCACCAATACCCAGATGCCCACAAAATACTGACACAGTGTGTGAGCTGGTACACTGGAAAAGAGACGCTGAGGCATCTGCTTCTCTAAAGAAGTGCTAATTCAGGAGACAGACACCATGAGCTCTATATATCAGTGACATGTACTTTTCTGTTTTTCTGTGTAATGTTGGAGCTGTGTTTGGCCTGATTTATTTGTTGTCCATTCTGCCTTTCACATTAATATAAATGAAACATCCTCTGAACAATATAAAAAACAGAGCACTTTAAAATATCAGCCAGGCGCAATGGCTCACACCTGTAATCCTGACACTTTGGGAAGCCAAGGTGGGTGGATCACTTGAGGTCAGGAGTTTGAGAGCAGCCTGATCAGTACAGTAAAACCCCATCTCTACTAAATCAAGTACAACAATTAGCTGGGCATGGTGGCAGGCACCTGTAATCCCAGCTACTCAGGAGGCCGAGGCAGGAGAATCACTTGAATCCTGGAGGGAGAGGTTCCAGTGAGCCTCGATAGCACCACTGCAGTCCAGCCTGGGTGGCAGAGCAAGACTCTGTCTCAAAAACATAAATAAAATAAATAAATAAACTGTCTTCCCTGCCAGAGGCACTGCTGTCTTGTTTCTTTCAGGAAAGACACAATGCAAAGACCGTGGGGGAGATCAAGCAGTTTGTTTCCCAGCTGCCGCACATGCAGGCAGCAAGGGGCTCGCTGGCAAACCATACCTCAATTGCAGAATTGATCAAAGACGTCACTGGTGAGTATCCTTTGTAATGATGGTTTCCATCTGGGGCTATTAGCACACATAACATTTTACGCCTAGATCATCAACACCACGATGCCTCCTTGGGAGAGTCAACTCTGTCTTAATACCATATGTTATTCCCTGTGTTAGTTAACTAAGTGTACGTATGTTAATAGTTAAGAATGTTCCAGGCTGGGCATGGTGGTTCACACCTGTAATCCCAGCACTTTGGGAGGCTGAGGTGGGCAGATCACCTGAGGTCAGGAGTTTGAGACCAGCCTGGCCAACATGGTGAAACCCTGTCTCCACTAAAAATACAAAAATTAGCCAGGCATGGTGATGAGTGTCTGTAGTCCCAGCTACCAGGGAGGCTGAGGCAGGAGAATCGCTTGAACCCCGGAGACAAGGTTGCAGTGAGCTGAGATCATGCCACTGCACTCCAGCCTGGGCAACACAGTGAGACTCCATCTCAAAAAAACAACAAACAAAAAGTGTTCCATTTGTTGGCCGGGCATGATGGCTCATGCCTGTAATCCCAGCATTTTGGGAGGCTGAGGTGGGCAGATCACTTGAGTCCAGGAATTCAAGACCAGCCTGGGCAACATGGTGAAACCGCATCTCTGCCAAAAATACAAAAATTAGCTGGGCATGATGGCACATGCCTGTAGTCCCAGCTACTCAGGAGTCTGAGACATGAGAATCACTTGAACCCTGGAGGCAGAGGTTGCAGTGAGCTGAGATTACATCACTGCGTTCCAGCCTGGGTGAGCAAGACTCCATTTCAAAGAAAAAAAAATGTTCCATTTGTTAACTCTTATTTTTTTCATTATCATTTATATGAAAAATATTTGGAATGTGGATAAGAGAAAAAAATTATAAGTTTGTCATCATAATTTGAGATGGTTAATTTTTTTAATGTAGCTTTTTTCCTTTTCCTTTTTTATTTTGAGATGGAGTTTCACTCTTGTTGCCCAGACTGGAGTGCAATGGCACAATCTCTGCTCACTGCAACCTCTGCCTCCCAGGTTCAAGCGATTCTCCTGCCTCAGCCTCCCAAGTAGCTGGGATTACAGGCACGCACCACCATTCCCAACTAATTTTGTATTTTCAGTTGAGATGGGGTTTCACCATGTTGGTCAGGTTGGTCTTGAATTCCCGACCTTAGGTGATCCACCTGTCTCAGCCTCCCAAAGTGCTGGGATTACAGGCGTGAGCCACTGCACCTGGCTGCTTTTTTCCTTTCTGAAGGATTACGTAATTGGCGCAGTGTGATTTTTTGTTGTTGTTGTTGTTCTTTCCTTGAATACTCTATACAGAATTGGTACAGAGAGTATATGTTGAGTATTTTGAAAGAGCTCAGAAGACGTCTGTTAAAGCAGACATGAGTTTGTTCATTACAACACAGGGCTGTAAAAGCTGAGTAGGAGATTGTTTCATGAAGTATACTTCGAATCTTAACTAAAACACAATGTCGGAAAATCAGTCCTTTGTTTTCCTGTTAGAAGTGGAAACCAGTTGAAATTGGGTTGAACCTAATGATGAAAATGAAATGTTCTTGAGGAATTAGCTTTTACTGATACTGACGCTCACTCTGGGGTCTGTACTGAAATCCTAAGGATACGAAGGAGGGCCATTGTCAACTCTACCTCTGCCTCAGTGTAACTGGAGTACAGAGGCCTGGGGTTTTTCATGTTTCCTAGAAGATTTTCTTCAGGCGATGACTTGAACTTATTGCTTGCTTGCTTTTTTTGCATGATGTCTGGTTTCTTTCTTTCTTTTTTTTTGAGACAGTGTCTTGCAGTGTTGCCCAGGCTAGCATGCAGTGGCATGATCTTGCTCACTGTAACCTCTGCCTCCCAAGTTCAAGTGATTCTCGCCTCAGCCTCCCGAGTAGCTGGGACTACAGGTGTGCACCACCAGAGCTGCCTTAATTTTTGTATTTTTGGTAGAGATGAGGTTTGGCCATGTTGGTCAGGCTGGTCTTGAACTCCTGGCCTGAAGTGATCCACCTCAGCCTCCCAAAGTTCTGAGATTACAAGTGTGAACTACCATGCCCAGCCACCTGTCTAGTTTCTGAACTATGTGTATAAAAGCATGCCACTCCAGTAAATTAACATTTAATATCTAAGTTGCAAATTTGCTAATTAATTCATTTTAGCTTCTGAAGACTTCTTTGATAAATTAACTGTGGAACAGGAGTTTATGTCTGGAATAGACACCGATAAGGTATGTGGACAAAAAAACCTCTTTAACAAGTAATTAAAAGCTTATTAAACATCAGATTGTAGCCAGAAAAGCAGCTGCTTTGATTCCCATGCCTTGCCTAAATTTTTTTTTTTTTTGAGACAGAGTCTCACTCTGCTACCCAGGCTGGAGTGCAGTGGCACGATCTCAGCTCATGGCAACCTCTGCCTCCCCGGTTCAAATGATTCTCCTGCCTCAGCCTCCCGAGTAGCTGGGATTACAGGCATGTGCCACCACACCTGGCTAATTTTTGTATTTTTTTTCCTACTATCTCCAGTAATGAGTATAAGCATATTTTTGTATTTTTAGTAGAGATGGGGTTTTACCATTTTGGCCAGGCTGGTCTCAAACTCCTGACTTCAGGTGATCTGCCTGTCTCAGCCTCCCAAAGTGCGGGATTACAGGCATGAGCCTCTGCGCCCAGCCGCCTAAATATTTTTAAAAACAGACACAAAATGTGCAAGTGTAGATTTTATCATGTAACAGATACTTACCGTTATTCTGTGCAAGATACTTTCTGCCGTACATGGCAAGATGAGACCTAGCCCCTGAAATCAAGTATTTTTAAATTAAGGTATTTGCTCTTTTGAGAGAGTTTCTTATATAATTCCTTTAAATATCTAGCTCTGTTAACAAATTTTAAATTATTAACTTTATGAAAATTCCTAACATTAAACAATTACTGATACTTTTTGCTAGATAAATTGTTGATATTATTGAAATGGACTAGGCATCTGGTAGCCTCTCCGAAGCGTGTCCTTAGAGACAGATGGGTCCATATAGGCATTTGGAGTGACCAATTGTATTCTCAGTGGCCTTGGGCTGCAGTGACTTGGCCTAATCACTTGGGGTGTGTGTGTGGGGGTGTGTTAGCCAAGGTGTGTATGTGGCTGGGGCTAGGACAGCTGTTTCAGGAGGGGTCAGGGATTGTGAAAAAATAACTCATTTTCCCACATATCTCCTTTATTGGACTCTGAATAATAATAGTAAACATCAAGTTCTTTTACGTTCCTAAACTGGGTATTTGTGTGTGTGTGTGTGTGTGTGTGTGTGTGTGTGTGTACACGTACATGTATATATATGTATATGTATGCTACTTTATTTCCAGGTCAACAATTACATTGAGGATTGTATTGCCCAAAAGCACTCATTGATCAAGGTGTTAAGACTAGTTTGCCTCCAATCCGTGTGTAATAGTGGGCTTAAACAAAAAGTTTTGGATTATTACAAAAGAGAGATTCTCCAGGTGAGTGTATTTTTAAATTATTAATTTGCCAAGGGGGACAGCATCTTTTTAAAAAATACTTCATGGGCCAGGCACAGTGGCTTATGCCTGTAATCCCAACACTTTTGGAGGCCGAAGCAGGTAGATCACTTGAGGTCAGGGGTTCGAGACCAGCCTGGCCAACATGGTGAAACCCCGTCTCTACTAAAAATACAAAAATTAGCCAGGCCTGATGGCGTGCACCTGTAGTCCCAGCTATTTGGGAGGCTAAGCCAGAAGAATCGCTTGAACTCAGGAGGCGGAGGTTACAATATGCCAAGATCACACCACTGCACTCCAGGCTGGGCGACAGAGTGAGACTCTGTCTCAAAAAATAATAAAAAATAAAATAAATTTTTTTTTAAAAATAAAAAATTCAAAGCTGCCATTTTGGTATATTGTTACCACTGTTTTAAAATTTTTTTAACACCTAGAGGAATTGGTCTTGGAAGCCATCATTACTTATTGTTATTTGTGTGATAATAGCTAACAGGCTGGGCACAGTGGCTCACCCTTGTAATCCCACTATTTTGTGGGACCGAGGCAGGAGGATCCTGGAGGCCAAACCAGCCTGGGCAACATAGCTTTTTTTACAAAAAGTAAAAAATAATGATAGCTAACATTTATTGAGCATCTACTCTATGCTAGGATCTATTGGAAAAGCTTTATGTGCATTCATTTGTTTAATCTTCACAACATTATACCCTGTTAACTGTAGTTAACAACAGCAACAAATCTTCACAACCACCCTGTGAGTTAGACACTGTTATCGTCCCAGTTTTATGGATGAAAAACTGAGGCACAGACTAGTTTAGGTAACTCACCCAAGGTTACCTGGCTGGTAAGTGGCACAGTCAGTGGTAAAACCCAGGCAATTTGGGTGTAGCGCCCATGTTCTTAACTCAGCAATTATACAATGGAGGAAAAGAACTTTCTGCCAATTTCTGATAACAGTTGCTTAGCAGGTTTACTTAAAGTAAGCCTGTGTTACTTTATAATAAGGAAAAGCCCACTCTTATTTTAAAAATTCTCCCCTTTGTTTGAAAATGACTCAGGTAGTATTTATTTGCTATTACCAGGCACAGTTAAGTACATTTTTGTTAAAATTGAGTGCTCATTAATTTTTTGTTTTTGTCTTTTTTTAAGTTACACATTCTTGTATAAGAGTCAAATAATGCAGAAGTACACGGAACAAAATGTGAGTGTCCCCTGTACCCTGCTCATACCCCCATTTCCCTCTCCAGATGTGACCAGTGTCAGCAGTCTGGTTTGCTTCCTTCCAGCCTCCATTCTTTGTATTTATAGACAGAGAATCTTTCCATACACAGACTTCAGAGCAAGACTGGCTGGATCCTCCAGCTCTGCTCTTCACTAACTATGTGACCTTAGGCAGGTTATTTAAACATCTCTGTAAAATGAAGATAATAATGATACATCATGGGGTTAGAGCTAGGATGACTGAGTTAATGTATAAAAGTGCTTAGAACAGAATGGGGCCCAGCTCATCGAAAGTATTACATAAATGTTGGCTACTTTTTAAAATTTATTTATTTTTTGAGACAGTGTCTCACCCTGTTGCCCAGGCTGGAGTGCAGTGGCACAATCTTGGCTCACTGTAATCTCTGCCTGCTGGGTTCAAGCCATTCTCCTGCCTCTGTCTCCCGAGTAGCTGGCATTACAGGTACCTGCCACTAGGCCCAGCTAATTTTTGTATCTTTAGTAGAGATGGGGTTTCACCATGTTAGCCAGGCTGGTCTCAAACTCCTGACCTCAAGTGGTCTGCCTGCGTCAGTGCTGGGATTACAGGCATGAGCTACTGTGTCCAGACCTTGGCAACTTTTTTTTTTTTTTGAGATAGAGCCTCACTCTATTGCCCCAGGCTGGAGTGCAGTGGCACGATCTTATCTCATTGCAACTTCTACCTCCAGGGTCCAAGCTATTCTCCTGCCTCGGCCTCCTGAGTAGCTAGGACTATAGGCACGTGCCACCATGCCTGGCTTATTTTTGTATTTTCAGTAGAGATGGGGTTTCACCATATTAATCAGGCTGGTCTTGAACTCCTGACTTCATGACCCACCCGCCTCGGCCTCCCAAAGTGCTTGGATTACAGGTGTGAGCCACCATGCCTGGCCCTTGGCTACTTTTAAAAAAGAGAAATAATATCCTAATCTACACAATAGTTTTTATTATTGTTTTTAATATATCCTGGAGAGCTTTCTTATCAGGATGTATAGATGTGCCTTATTCTTTTTTAGAGCTAATTATATTCAGTATATAAATGTACTGTCATTTATTTGATGCTCACGTAGGTTGGGGTCCATAAATTATGACTTTAAAGTAAAACTTTTACATTGCTCTTTGGAATAGTGAGCTGAATTAATGGTAGCAGGTGAAGCAGTTTTAGGGCAGGTTTCGTCCCTCCACCCTGTCCTCTGTGCCCGTCCACTGGCATGACTGGACTTCGGTAGCACGTCCTGCAGTACAAACCAAATTGATTTGTTGGAAGTGCCCTTCTTTGAAAATTGCAGAAATCCTTTTCCTGATCTGACATCAAGGCCAAATGACTTCCCTTGCAGACATACGGCTATGAGCACATACTGACCTTACACAACCTGGAGAAGGCCGGCCTGCTGAAACCACAGACCGGGGGCAGAAACAATTACCCGACTATTCGGAAAACATTACGCCTCTGGATGGATGATGTCAACGAGCAGGTATGCCACACTTCTCCACCTCTTCTCAGCTTAGTGACTGGTCAGATCATCCACATGACAACATATGCTTCTGAACCTACACATCTGCCTTGCTTTCTAAAAACAGTTTTCTAATGTTTTTGAAACAGTAATGTATTCTTGTATGGTATCCATCAGAATCCCAGTAGGAAACAGAGAATACACTTAAACTGGGGAGTTTCTAGAGAGTTTAATAAAGATGTGGACTGGGCACCGTGTCTCACGCCTGTAATCCCAGCACTTTGGGAGGCCGAGGCGGGCGGATCACTTGAGCTGAGGAGTTTGAGACCAGCCTGGCCAACGTGGTGAAACCCCATCTCTACTATAAATACAAAAATTAGCTGGGTGTCGTGGTGCACGCCTGTAATCCCAGCTACTTAGGGGACTGAGGCAGAAGAAGCGCTTGAACCCAGGAGGTGGGGGCTGCAGTGAGCTCAGATTGCTCTACTGCAATCCAGCCTGGGCAACAGAGCGAGACTCTCAAAAAAAAAAATATATGGGTCAGGTGCAGTGGCTCATGCCAGTAACCCCAGTATATTGGGAGGCTAAAGCATTCAGATCACTTGAGTCCAGTAGTTTGAGACCAGCCTGGGCAACGTGGCAAAACCCTGGCTCTACAAAAAAAAAAAAGTGCCAATGGTGTCATGACTCTTTAGACTGGGAGCCTGTGGTTGGAGGACCGCTGAGCCCAGGAGGCAGTTGCAGTGAATCATGTTTGCACCACTGCACTCCAGCCTGGGCGACAGAGCAAAACGCTGTCTCAAATAAAAGTGTGGCAAGAGTGGACACCAGTAAGAGGCAGTGCAGTGGGGAGCCATTGCCAGCCAAGGCCTGAAGGGCAAGGAGGGGGCTGTTCTAGAAACTCATATTGGAACCTGGAGAGAAGAGCTGTGGTGGGGCCATCTGATGAGGTAAGGGGTGAGGGGCCTCTGGCTAAAGCTACAGTCGACCTCCAGCAGAGGAAGCTGGCCAGTGACAGCCTCATCCTCACATTGCTGCCCACTCTCCAGTCCACTCTGAGGCTTTGCATTGGTCAGACCCAAAGAGAAGGCATTGGAGAGTGTTGGTGTGAGACCTACAGGTCCATCTCTGGGCATAGAGCATTGCAGACAAGGGTGGAGAGGAGTTAGGGGAGATGTCCAGCACTCATAAACAAACCAGCCATGGCTGGGCATGGTGGCTCACACCTGTAATTCCAGCACTTTGGGAGGTCAAGGCAGGAGGATCACTTGAGGTCAGGAGTTTGAGACCAGCCTGGCCAACATGGTGAAACCCTGTCTCTACCAAAAAATACAAAAGTGATCCTCCAAAAAATGCAAAAAAATACAGATGGTGAAGCATGCACCTGTAGTCCCAGCTACTGTACTTGGGAGGTTACGGTGGGAGGCTCACTTGAGCCTGGGAGGTAGATGCTGCAGTGAGCTGAGATTGCACCGCTGCACTCCAGCATGGGCAACAGAATGAGACCCTGTCTCAAAGAAAAAAAAAAAAGCTATGCAAAAGCAGGGCCGTCAGGGTCAAGTGAGTTTCCTTCCACAGTTTCCCCTCAGAGGCAGCCACTGTGGCCAGTTTTTTATCTATCCTTCCAGAAAGATTCTATGCATATACAAACATTTTTGCACAAAGTGTATATTCTCTACTGTTGGTCTCCAAAGTGGGGTGCACTTTGCTTTACGTTTATTATTTATTCTAATGTTTCTAAATTTCAGTCTTTTCTGGTTTTTCATAAGGGACTTTATTAAGCTGCCTCTTGCAACAAAAGCTCATAACTAGACAGTCTCCTCTGTCAGGAGCAAAATTGAATGATTTTTTTTCCTAGCAGGAAAATAGAGATCCTTAATGTATATCATGTACATATTAGTTCAGCTGTCTTCACTGTTCTGAACTTTCTGTCTCTGGACTCACCCACCACTTAACAAAGGATCTTGAAGAGTCTTCTGTGGTCTTCCCCTTCTTTTTAATTTTTCTAAATTGCTACATAGTGGTTTTGAGGTTATACCTTATTTAATGATTTAACAGATTCCAGTTGATAGAAATTCTGGTTGTTTGCTTATAGCCATTATTGAAAAAGAAAAAGAAATTCTGGTTGTTTACAGTCTTTGCTATTACATGCAGTGTTGCAGTTAATATGTTTATACTTTGGTCTATTATCTTTTGTTCTGCAAGCAACTCTGTAGGATTAATGCCTAAAAGTAGAATTGCTAAGTTCGAAGGTAATTGCACATCATTGCTCAGCTAGGGAGTGCCAAGTTCCACCCCCTCCAAGAAGTCTCAGGCTGGCTGGACACAGTGGCTCACCCCTGTAATCCCAACACATTGGGAAGCCAAGGCAGGTGGATCACCTGAGGTCAGGAGTTCAAGACCAGCCTGGCCAACATGGTGAAACCCCATCTCTACTAAAAATACAAAAAATTAGCTAGTAGTGGTGGTGCACACCTGTAGTCCCAGCTACTTGGGAGGCTGAGGCAGGAGAATTGCTTAAACTTGGGAGGCCAAGGTTGCAGTGAGCTGAGATTGCACCACTGCACTCCAGCCTGGGTGACAGAGCCAGACTCTGTCTCAAAAAAAAAAAAAGTTTCATGTCAGACCAAATAACAGTTTTTCATCTGTACCTAGAGCTGCTTTGAGTGGCTTTTCAAGATTGGAGTCAAAAGTGAAGCTCTGGCTGCTAAAATTGAGTCCTGCTGGGGTGGATTAGAACAGGGCATGGCAGGGGTGACAGCTGTATATCTGTCAGATAATTTTGGATTACCCAAAAGGCCACAGTCAGGTAGCTCTAAGACTCTGTATCAACAGACTTTTGTGCTTTAAATCTCACAGAACCCCACAGACATATCCTATGTGTATAGTGGCTATGCCCCGCTCAGCGTGCGGCTGGCTCAGCTGCTTTCCCGGCCTGGCTGGCGGAGCATCGAGGAGGTCCTCCGCATCCTCCCAGGGCCCCACTTTGAGGAGAGGCAGCCACTGCCCACAGGACTGCAGAAGAAACGTAAGTCCCAGTCCAACATCTACAGATGCTTATGTACTGTCAGTGTGGTTTTCAGGTCTTGTACAGTTGGCTTTGTAAAATACTTGGTAAAGCACATAGGAGTCAGAATTAAATATAACTCTTTTGTTCATTGGTATTAGTAAGCACTAGAATCAGATTATTCCCTGAGGGGTAACAGCTTTCAACCTCTGTGTTGAGAGTCTCAGGAGTTGGAAAAAACATTGAGGTTAAAATCAGTGTTCCTGGGTTTCAGATGAACTGTCTGGATAAAGACTCTTGTTTATTATGAATGATAAAATGTTTGAAGGTGGGAAGAGAAACACCACTAATAAATAGTTTTTAATTCTGAAATGTTTACATTTTAGGTCAACCGGGAGAAAACCGAGTCACTCTGGTGTTTTTCCTCGGGGGCGTAACCTTTGCTGAAATTGCTGCCCTGCGATTTCTTTCCCAGTTGGAAGATGGAGGTACAGAATATATCATTGCCACCACTAAACTAATGAATGGAACCAGCTGGATAGAAGCTCTGATGGAAAAACCTTTCTAGGGTGTTCAGAAGAGACCTAACAAGTGTACTGCAGAGTAAACTGCCTCATTGAAGAAGTTGCTGAAAGGAAGTAAAACCCCATAGCAGAAACATGGGATTACAGAATATAACATGGGGTCAGCTTCTTAAATTATACTACTGTTTACTCCTTTCTCCTCTTTTGTATTCCTTTTTCTTTGTGGTGGGGGAATGGAGTTTTGCTCTGTCACCCATGCTGGAGTACAGTGGCATGATCTGACCTCACTGCAACCTCCGCCTCCTGGGTTCGAGCGATTCTCCTGCCTCAGCCTCCTGAGTAGCTGGTACTATAGGCATGCGACACCACGCCTGACTAATTTTTGTATTTTTAGTAGAGATGGTGTTTCATCATGTTGGCTAGGCTGGTCTTGAACTCCTGACCTCAGGTGATCCACCTGCCTCAGCCTCCCACAGTGCTGGGATTACAGGCGTGAGCCACTATGCCCGGCCTCTAATCTTCTGAAGAAAGAAGAATAGAAGAGAAGCAGCCTGAGTAAAAGAAGCACTGGTTTGGAGGTTTCTAAGCTCAGGGTCTTCATTAGAGACCTCTGGAAATACATTAAGGATGGTTGGGGTAGATAATCCATTCAGCCACACAAATGGAGCCAGCTCTTAAAGCTGAGACTGAGGCGGTAACACTGAAAATAAAAAGAGGAAGTCCATCCCCTAATCCCAGCGCTGTATTTCTTCAAGGCGCATCAGGTCTAGGACAGTGGTTAAGTGTTGGTAGCTGGAGATCATTTTATCACTGAGTTGAGATTTCTTTTTCCTGCGAGTATGGGAGATTATATTTAGGGTCACCAGTCGCTGTCTTAACTGATCACTAAGGCAACTTTGCTTCCTTCTTCTTACAAAGCAAGAAGTTTGGGGTGTTTCTTGGCCAGCAACAAAAATTTATGCTCTGGGATCACCTACATCTCTAGGTTCCATACTTATCAGGGGCTTTTAACATGAAAGAATGTGATAATTGGGGAGCAGCCTTCTGAGAATTCAGCTTATGAAAGAATTCAAAGACACTTTCTGGTTTTTTGTTTTTGTCTTGAGACAGAGTCTCGCTCTGTCTCCCAGGCTGGAGTGCAGTGGCGTGATCTCGGCTCAGTGCAACCTCTGCCTCCTGGGTTCAAGCGATTCTCCTGCCTCAGCCTCCTGAGTAGCTGGGATTACAGGTGTGCACCACCATGCCTGGCTAATTTTTGTATTTTTAGTAGAGACGGGGTTTCACCATGTTGGCCAGGATGATCTTGAACTCCTGACCTCAAGTGATCCACCCACCTCAGCCTCCCAAAGTGCTCAGATTACAGGCATGAGCCTCCATGCCCAGCTTCAAAGACACTGGGCATTATTAACTCCAGACACAGCAGTGGTGGATACCTCCATTGTGGTTTTCATTTTCTGTCCATCATGGGCCCACCATCCAGTTGATCCCACAGTGAGCAGGGGCAGTTCTTGCCTCTTCAGCCTCTGGCCACTTCATCTCCATGGTAACTGCCACATGTACTTTTCTAGCAGTCTGTGACCACTCCGTACCCAGCTGAAAACACTCTGTTTCAGCCCCCTCTCCGGTGAACTCAGCCTTCTCCAGGTGTATCTCTTG